>OX402532.1:9049042-9085046 GCA_948098885.1 Drepanosiphum platanoidis
ACGAGTTGGGCAGCAGCAGCAGTGGCGGTGGCGACCGGTCATCGGCGCTAAACGGCTCGGTGGCCGCCGGCGGAGTGGACGGCGGTGACCGCCTGCCCGGCTCCGGTTCCGGACTCTCTGCGCTGCGACTGCCGCCGCTCAAGCTTCCCGTTTCAGACGATGGCTCCTGCGAACACGAGAACGTTTTACTGTTTGGCACAATAGTTTTTTCGGGTTTTTTTTCGGCCGGTCGAGGGCGTAATCGTCAAGGGGATCGTCATAAGGGCGCGGGGGCTTGATTCAGTGAGATAGCGAGGGGTATACGTAACGGATTAATGACGTCTTGTTAGAATTTTCTCAAAAAACCGAAAGTAACTCGTTATTATTTTTAGTGACAGTCGACTGTGCGCAATCTATTACCGGCATACCGTGACCCTACTACGTATATATGGCAATATTTATCGTTAACGGCAATTATTACGGAACAATTAATTTCCCTATTTGGAATTACCGTACCGTCGGTGTTCTCCCCGCCTAAAAAGACAATCGCAGAGGAGCGTTGACCGTCAAAAAAAAAAAAAACCGTATATAAATAAAACTATTTTTTACTATGATTTTTTATCGGATTTAAATTTGGACACCGTTCGTATCGATTTTTAATATTGTTAATAATGTTGTATTAGTTAGTTGCGTATACCTATAGATTAATAGTTAGTAGGCGCTGATCACGCCGTTGGCTGTTACCTGTTATTCGTGTTGTAGGTATAAAATTTAAAGTTTCGATTCATATGGATTCATGGACGTAGCCCGATGATCTTCCTAAATAACGTTTTTTCGTATTTTTTTTTTGTGGTCCCGTCCGGTAACAGCCAACACGTCAACGTATATAACATTTCAAGCGGTGACCAAAATTACAAAAATTATCGTATACCTACACTCAATCGTCCATCTAAATAAACACTCTGATTTTGTACCACGTGGCTCATAGTCGAATGCTACTCGTTTGTGGTGCACGATATACCACCAGTATCTATAATCAAGAGATGTCGTATTATAACACCAACATTTACCAATGCATTTAAATTCTAAAAAAATAAATCGTATTCTCGACTACGAAAGGCTTTTGAAAATTGATCGGTTTTATCGCGGACGAAAACAGTAATTAGACGTGATAATTTCGAACGAGTACCGTTAGTTCGTAACGAAATCGATGGATTATTGGATACAAAATCGATAACGCACCGTTGCGATTCGTAAAGAACACGCGAAATCAACAGACCGCCGAGACCGTCTGTTTCGAGGTTTTGAAATTCGTGTGCGCGCGATTTAGGTTTCGAGGTTTTTTCAGACTTTTAGAGACAGGTATCTTTGAAATCGTTTGAAGGATCCAAGGGGGTGTGGGCTTGAGCCCCCTCGTATCCGCCCTGCGTGTTATTGTGTACACTCGGGCTCGAATGTTTAGGAGGGGCCACGGTGGGTGATTTCCCACCCGGACGGAGCTTTTGGGTGGTAATAATTTGTACGAACTTTTTTTCGCCGTCGTAAGTATTGTTTTGTCGATTTGTAGGCGGTGTAATTTATATATACCTGGACGGTCGGAGTGTTTTATACACCCGCGGTACGCGTTACTGTGCGCGCACAGCGGTCATCATTGGCATTTACTAGAGTTTAATTTATTTATTTTTTTATACGCTTCGCCGAGAGGAGAATATCCCGAATAGAGTTTCATAGATAAAAAATCAGAAAAAGTTTCAAATATTATCGAAAAAAGAAATTTACGTTTTCGTAAACATCAACGCGATTTGATGACGCTGTGTTTTTGTAACAAACGCGGTTTAAATATTATCGACTAGAATATAAAAACGTAGCTATAAACTCGTCGTTATCGCTATTATAAACGCTGGTCGTGACAATTTGAAAAGCAACACCTGCCGGTGAATTTTACTCGTTTTTCCTACGTTTTCACAATAATTTCAATGGTAAAAAGTCAAAATCCAAATTTCTCTTTACAGTGGGGCGTGTGTCTAATATATACGAGTATACATTTATACACATGTCTCTTTTACGATAGTTATGTATGTAAATATTGTTTAAAAAACCCCTTTTTCGCATCGGTTTATAACAAAATATCGCGAGTTATTTATCGCACAATCCGTATATTATTGCGTCGCGGGTCATAATGCGGCTGCAGCGCGTTGTTGCAGTGGTGTACGCGTCTCACCTCGGCCGCTCGCCGACGAGTTATTTCGAGAATAATAAATAAATTTCATCTCACGCGCGAACTCTCCGAGGAAGAAGTGGTACCTTCGCGCGCGCGATATACGTATATACGAAATCGATCGAAAGTTTCGAATACCGGCCGCGTACGAGCTGAAATTCCAAACGCGAATATATAAAAGCGTCGCGCAAGAATGTCGGGAAAGGCCGACTATATTATCTCGGCCGCTGCATTATTGTATGTTGCAGCGCGACGGCGGCGCGTGTATAATATATATTTATTTTTTTCCGGGGCGGCCGGTATTTTGCGAGCCGAGAGAATCGTGCGCGTAAAAAATCGAGTCTCCCGGCTTTTCCACGACCTCTCCGGTTTTCTCGATAAAAGCTTTGTAACGCGGTCCGTCGCGGTATCGGGTCGGCGCAGTAGGTACGCGCCGACGAATAACGCGCGTTTTTTATTTATTTTTATTTTTTTTTAACCGCTTGTCGGGCCTGCGAGCACATTAAAAAGGCCTCCGGCGTGATTTCCGCGTTCGAGGGCCTTATTATTATTATTGCGACCGCGGAGTACGAAATTCCAAAAATATATTTTGTCACGTCTATGTGTAATAATATAAACCACGCTTGCACGTGACCTTTAAGAAATTCCTCTGCGACGCGATAAAAAATTAACGATTCGATCATATCGAGTAACATTGCTGCAATAACACATACTCTCAATTCGTTTATGATGTTCAAAGATCGTTTGATTTTCCCGATAAATTGATAACATTTTATTTTTTATTTTTTTTTGTTTCTGCAGGTTATACGAGTTATCGCAAGTGACAATGCTATTTGCTCGCAATTCACATTATACCTATACCGTCATCGCGGGGCGTGTGCGATCGAGTCAATGTTTTCCTTACCAGTTATACATTTTTCAATATCAGATACGAGTATTCAACGTCAACTCTGCTTTATAATATTAAACGCGTAAGTATTAATCGTTGAGCTAGAATTTAACATAGCTCAAACTCTATTCTTGAAATCTGCTTATTATATAGTTTTTTTTAGTTTGTTTCAGGTAGTTGAAAATGTATGTTTGAAAATTCATCGGATCGTACGGTTTGAATCGGATGATATTATGTCTTAAAGAGAAAAAAAAATTATAAAAACAATCGCAAGAGAGAACTTGTACTGTCAGTCGGCTGAAAATCAATAGTTTTTGATGACGTGTTATGTGCCAAGGTAAGTGGATCGAATAATGTATTTTCTTTTGTGATTGGTAAAATCGAAACGGCCGGTAATTGAAATCATACGTCCTATATTCATTGTTCGAAATCTAAAATAACAATCGATCGATGAAAAAAACATTGCGCGATAATTGTCAAGCGCCCGCCAGGATATATCGTATATAGAATATTTATAGGGCAGAATTTTCTATACGTCACGTAGGTATAGAACTACACTACACCGGCGCGCGTCGGAATACGTTTTCCTCGACAATACTAATTACAACTTCCGTAACGCTATTGCAGCGTACATTATTCCGTTATACTTTCGCTTTCGAGTGCGAATCGAAAAACCGATTAGATGCCAATTAGAATATAATATTATTGTGCACGAGCACAATCGCGCACGCAGTCGTTAATTTAGTTTCGCAGATTATAATAGCGTATTATTATTTTTATTAGGTACATTATTGTTGTTATTATTATACGGACATCTAAATTAATCGCATGTTGATGCGACGTAGTGGCCTTTATGTAATATTACCGCAACGTTTGGACGATTCTCTTCGCGATCGGAACTACAGTTATACAGCTACAGGGTGTCGTCTAGAGACGATTTACAATATGTTTTTTTAAGTAACTGGAGCGGGACGAACCCGCCCAGAAGTGGGCAGTTAACGTTCTTAAAAAAACTTGATAATTTCGTGAGAAACCGCATGCGACCATCCGGAGACTTTTATTTTACACGTTTTTCGTGCTCGAATTTAATTTTAACGGTCAAAAAAATAATCCAATAACGATCGTCTGCAAACGGCAACGATCAACGAGTAGCGACAGCCGAAAAGGATCGCGGGGGGCCAAAAGTTTACGCGTCACCTCGATTTTAATACTATTGCTGCTTGAGCAATACCAGCTGCGCTCGCCGCTGACCCCGCCTCGTTAAATTAGTAAATTGTCGCGAGCCACACCCTGTATAAACTGCATGTAGCGGGTGTTTATTAATTTCTACATCGCCTATAAATAAAACAAGTATTATTTATTCAATAATACTTTTAATTTAAACTATATACATCATTCACGATGGCTAAATTTATATATATATATATATATATAGGACAATCGCGTAGGTAATTAATATAATATTATCTATTATGAATATATTATAGAGACGCGAGGTGTACAAAAGTATGCGTGGTGCGTTTATGGTGTGTATAAAGTCATTAAAGTGCATTAGGTTAAGTAGGTGTCTGTACCGAATAACTCGATTACGTCAACAACTACCTATAGGTGCATTATATTATTTGTGTATCAGAGTAAAATCGAATTACTACAATACCGTTATAACGTTATAACCGTTAAAAACTTTATACTGCGCTGCATTTACCAAAGTGCAACACACGAACGCGCACGCAAGAGCACACTCACACACACACACACACACACACACACACACACACACACGCGCGCGCATTATTATTTCTTTAAACGACCGAATTAATTATTATCTCGTACGATTTAATCGCGCGTTTTAATCGAAACATTATCTAAGAATAAAGATTCTTTATTTAACTGCACAGTATAAATTAGACGTTTAGTTTCGGTGCATTTGAATAACGTACGTTTATATACGTATCGATATAGTAATGTAAATTGTTGCTACATGATTATGCTCTAAAAAAAAAAAAAATCATTATTATTACATAATATGACGACGGTCGTCATCGCTATGTTTTCGCTATGCAATAATACTCTTCTGCGATCCTTGCTATTTCCTTGATCATATTATCATCATTACACCGAAACCGATACGAGCCAGATACCTAATACCGCATGCTGTGGCGTGAACGCGTATACACCGGGAGCGGTCATCGATCGCAACGAAACTAAACGCGTATACCTATAACCTACTAGTACAAATAAAGTGCAGGTTTATAAACGTGTACTGTTTTATTTCAGATGCGTTTGATGCCGGGTCGAGACTCTAAAGTGAACCCCGGAACCGGACTTAAAGATGACCTCCTCCACCACTATTAAATGAAAAACAAACCTACGAAAAACAGTAAAAAAAAAAAACAACGATACGATTCAGATTTCAGATCGAAAGTAAGATTTGTGATTTCGTAAATATTCATACATAGTAGGCATGTGAAAAAAAGTATTATTTTTTCTTGCTCTGTCTGTAGTTTTGATTCTTCGAGCGTTTAGTCTAAATCTAGGAAACTTAATGAATCGTTTTCAAAGTACAAGGCCATTTGTGTTCACCTATTTTTCGAGTTTGACCGGTCTTGTACTGGTTTTTTTTTTTTTTTTTAATTTAGGAAAACCATTATTGGATAAAAACTGCATATGCCATTTTGTAATCTCGTTATAGACATTCCGGATGGGCCCCGGTCACCTCGGAACTCAAACGGGCCCCGGGGCGATCACCGCTTCCCCCTAGACCCCTCCTTAATTCGGCCTTGGATATAATGATATGCGAATCGAACGTGAAATATTTTGACGCGATATCTGATCGTTATATTATTATAAATATCTCTGTATATATATATATACGAGTATGTATATAGTTTAGTGACGTGATGTATGGGGAGAATGCGATTTATATTGTGAAGAATGAAAATATTAAGAATAAAAAGACTGACGCGAAACGCATTTTCTTTTGTTACACATATATTATTCCGGTCTTTTGCGATTTATGAAGAAAAAAAAATACGCGCGACCATGAATAATAATAATAGTAATAGTTTCTTATGGGAGCAGCGCCTAACCTGCAGCTATCAGAGGTTAAAAGCAAACGAATACAATTGTATACGACCACGCGAAATGTAGGTCATTTGGAAACGGCGACGATGACAAGTGGTGGACTCGAGTCATTATAACTATATATATATATATGCAAGTTATAGCGTTTAAAATAGGTAAACGTCCCACTGATGACGAATTCGCCAACTCCCGCGGCGCGACGACATAACAATAATGATTTATTATACCTATTGTTCTTCTTAATTACGCCTACGAGCTACGATTTATACGTTAAAACAATACTTAAATACTCTATATTATTGGTGATATACCTATAAGCGGCTTGTATTATGTATAGTCTTTATTTATACTTGTTTAAGCCTATCGTGGGCGCAATTTCAGTTTAGAAACCCGGAGCGCTGGATTTCCGGGGGGTTTTTAAATAAAACTGTATAAAATCACCCCGTTAAAATCTACTTCAAAATTAAAAATTCACATTTTAACGTAAATAATATTAACTCTTGTACAAAATAACACATATAATACGTATAGAATTCATCAACCAGATTGCAATTTAAATATGTGTATCTATTTAATTTTGAAAATTCGTTAAAATAATATAATATCGTCTTATATTATTAATACTATAATATATTTGTATGTAGATTGGGATGGCTGAGGCGTGTTTTAAGAGAGGAAGCGACAGAGACAGACAGAGTATATAGTTAAGGACATTGTATGTGAGGGGTGGGGAAAGAGCTGGGAAGAGGTAGGCCGAAAAATAAGAGGTATGAGGCGTTGGAGAATGATATGAAAATGGCTGGTATTTGTGAAGAGGATCTGAGTTGAGTGGAAGTCGAGGACTAAGGGGACCGACCCCAAACGGATGGGATAGAAGGCGAGGGAGAAAAAGAAGAATATATTCTTCAATATATAAAACTGACTAAATCTTCGTAATGGCTTGTGAGCCAGTTTTTCAAACGCCGCAAACTGGGAAACAGATCTTTCGCATCGAGAACGCGATTTAAAAACAAATAAAAAAAAAAAGCTTTAAATTTAAATCCTGCAGTTGTTCTCGTGCGTTATTAAACCGTTTAGAAAATCAAGTGAAAGTGCTAATATGATAATCGGGAGTGTCAACACCTCCTCCTACTCTCCCAGTGGTGCCCATATGTGAGTGGCGTACTTATAATTCTATTATAACGTCTGAACCGATGTCGATATTAAATTTTTGAGACGCGGCGGGATAAATTGTATACTTAAAAACTTATAATAGTCAGTAGATGGAATTTAAATGTATAATTATTATTACCAGTTCTGCAGGTGACTGATCCGCTACGCTCAGGTCTGTGTTCACATCACACGAATTACACGTTTTTACGGGAACCCATTCTCTCCGGTCCATCAATTCTTCTTCCAGTAAATAATTTTTCGCCAAAATGTCTTGATACTGGTGCCATTTTCTTCTTCCCATTAACTCTTCAGCGATCCTTTCCAATCCTGCGAACAAACGTGATTTTTAGATTTACATCGATTAAAACTCATGTACGTATGTTTAATCAATTACGCGTGCACGGTGCGATGACACTTATGAAGACTTTAAAAATTATTATTATTTTATCATCGTTTTTTTTTTTTTTTTAGGTGACCAAACGCGCGCGTGTCTACGGTCTATTTAAATATCGATATAGTCGATAAAGGTGATGTAATAATGTACTATATTTAAACATCAGATTATGCACGTGTTTATAGTGTTTAAAACATTTTTTCGATTTGATTCATAGTATATACCTACAACTATAGTGCACGCTACATTAAACGAATAACGAAAGAACGAGACGCAAAAAATCGTTTTATCAACGTCAAAGCTGAGGAAGAAAAAAAAAAAAAAACACCATGTAATTATATAATTATATACCTATATATTAATGTGAGATTTAAATTAACCGCATAAAATGGTCATTATGTGATATAGGGTTTTTCTATTGGCGATAATACTGTCTGCGGCGCTTGTCCGGTGAATCGGGCGTCAACCCTCGGACGCAATCATTTTCGGGGTCCCGTCAATCGCGAGCTACCGGCCGGGGGTATGCCAAAAATGAATATAATTTTGAAACAACCAACTCGCCCGATACATTCGTACGTATTTCTGAATCAAATGTGAATCTTTGAATAATTATCTCTTTCTTTTTTTAAATACATAAATAGTTCCACTGATTATTATGTACAAACAATATTCAATATTATCGAATTTATTATGTCCGCGCGTGTTATATACATGGGCATGTGTACTGTGCGTATAGATCTTTCGATCGCGTCAAACACCACGAGCCATAATCGTTCGAACGGATATTTTTCTACGGCGCGCGTGTATATTATTATTATAAATCGAAAACGTTAATAGTATCATTAAGACGCCGCTATGCGTCGCAACAATATAATATGGTAAACAATTCGACCGGACCGCGTTAAAACAAAACCACTAACCTGCAACTATATATTGTATGATATAAGAGTAGAGTATAATAATAATATTAATATGCGTATCGTATTTGATTTGATTTCAGAACGCGTTTGTAGTTTTTATTGTTTTATCGCGCTGCGGCAGATTAAATACAACGGGTTTATTTAGAATTCTACTGCGATTAACAATAATAATTATAAACGCTGAAAGGACATAAAAATAATAATCGTTACAATTATTATATACTGTACGTAATAATCGCTATCGCCGAAAAGAAACAGTATTCTGTCTGTTGACGTTTCTGCAAACCTGCGCGCGCGCTCGCGAAATCAAACGCATTTCGTTACGTATATATTAATATAATATATACATGTATAAAATGCAGTTGTATGAAACCGCACAGTGGGAAATATTGTATTTGAGTATCTTTTTTCCATGTATACATCTACTCTGAATGTGGCACGGAGAGGGCGAGGTGGGGGGGGGGGGAGACGCTGTCCAAATTCCCATACGCGCACGCACGCACAGATACACACAAACTATATGCACTTCAACAAGTAAACAGGAAATATGCAACGGCGTGTATATTCTGCCGCAGCGGTAACCGAAAGCGAATTCGTGCCGTACTATGTATACTCGCGCGAGAATATAATATAAACTGCGGGGTAAAAGTCAAAACAAATAATTGAATCGCAGACTTTTCACCAAAATCGCCTAAAAGTATTAGGCACCACATCACTTAATATATACGCGTGCAGCCGAATACCGCAGGTCTCTCGTATATTAAATTCATTTAAAGGGAAATATTTCTGTCGGTCAAAGATTCGAGTCGAAAAAAAAAATAATAAAAAACGGAAGCGCTAGATTTTGTTGAAGTTTCTCGAGAGCGCTCCTTTTTATAATACTCCCCCGAGCTATTGGTATTCATCGACGATTATATTGTATTTTAGTGAGCGATTGTCGTGCGCCGTATGCGATTGTACTTACATACAGTGCCTATATGGAGGTATATAGACGTACAAAAATAATAATTGTTAACAATACGACTATAAATAATACGCGGCGGCACACAGTCTTCGATCCGGCCCAATGTAAACGTGTTGTTGGTGACAGACGAAAGTCGGCGTTTTCAGCTCGAATCTAATCGGTTTTACAAGTATACGCGCGCGTGTAGACCTCGCCTACACTTAGTTATTCGTTTAACGTCCTTATACGCTCGTATTTATGTACTGCAGCCGCGATCGTCGGTCATTAATGCAGAGCTAGTTATACTCGTATGTGGTATTTGTATAACGACGAAATGACAAAGCGAAATCCAAGGCGCCACCGTGAATATATATTATACCGATATAATACAGCTTCTAGTGTTGAATCGTACGAATATTTTTATAATCTCACGGCACGTTTGAAATTTTAATAGTATTTAATATTTGGAATCGTCGTTATAATGTGTTTGTGTGTGTTATAATATTGAGGAGGAAAACCGTTTGTCATTCGCGCGTTTTGCTGGCGATAAAATATTATTGGCCGCGCGCACGGTTCAAGTCAAACCGCATTCGAACACAACATTATAAATCGTGTAGTCGTGTGTATACATACGATATTCGACTACATTAAAATAATAAAAACACTTTGGCGATACAATGTTTTATATGTGTATGGTATAATGACATTTATTCGGATACGCGCGAACGATTGGCAACAAGTCAATTCGGTTATTAGGAATATCATTATATAATACACGCTGCAGTCGGCTGTAGAACTATTTAACGTTACAATATGTATAAAATATTGGTAGTCGTACCGCCGTGTCCTGGGTTTTACGAGTTTCAGGTTATTGCAGAGGCGTCATATGGGGGGACTGCAGGTTGGTGCAACGGCAAGACTAACTTCAAAATGTTGACGATTGGCCGTCAATTAATGCTTCAACGCGTCGTCAAAATCAATTTGAACGAGTACCTGTATTGTGCATTCAAAACGCGGTAGGCATTTTAATTCTTAAATATTAAATATACATTTTTCGAAAATACCTACATCGATATTGGCGTTTCAGCTGGATCCGAAGACTTGGTAAGTTTTTGCAAACCGCACCCAAAGGATATATCGACTTTTCGGCCACCGAAATAAATATATTACCTATCATATTCAAAAAAATATATTCACGATTCTTTATCTCCTGCCGTTGCTCTAGAATTTCAGAAAGTATACTTGGTGTAAATACCTGCACGATTTAGTAGGAAAATCTACATTTTGACGAATAACAGAGAAAAAAAAAACGCATTTTTTACGTCGCGGTATAATATTTCTTCGAAACGGTGGCGATTATATGGATTATTTATTCGTTAAGTATTCGCATTCAATGTCGTCGAAAACCTCGTAAAAAATAACTAGTCATTTTAATATACGTATATATATATATATATATATATATATAATATATATTATAATGTTATATTTCAAGTACGTCCGGTATTGAAATGAACACGGCGACGACGGCGAAAATTTAAACGGAAAATAGGACGTGTTTTCGTTAATAAGGAAATGGCGCGACGGATTATTCGATGAGTATAAAAAATGCAGCAGTAATTAAGTATAAAATACTTTATAAGATACGGGTGGATATTATTAAATAAGTATGTACATATACACGTATTAAATAGGTATTCGTGCGGTATATACATAGATACGGGCGGTTCGCCTTCGGATCATCGCGCGTTTCCACATATAACATAATATTATATTAAATATGTGACGAGCGTGCCTATATATTATTATAACGTATTATTTTACTCGAGTATACAGGTTAATAATAAACGGGGGGGGGGGACGACGTCATGTACGAGCGAATATATATAGGCGTGTCGCGGCGCGATTGTCGAATGTCGGTCAATTCTTTCCTGCCCGCCACCACCACCGCCGTCTTGGACAAATCGTATACCTGCAGTAAATACGTATACAATATACGTATACATCGTATACATATGGTATATATTATAACCTGCGACGGCCGGCGCGAAACGTGAACATCGCATGCGTATCGTGTGCGTGGCAAGAAATAGGCAAAAATAAAAATATAGGTAGATAAAGGTATACAGACCGTAATGGAAAATATTTCTAATACGTGTGTGTGTAATAATGGGGGAAAAAAAATAATAATGGAATCGATGACGTTCCATTTACGATTAATATTCAATTAAATAAAAAAAACACTAGTCAGAAGGAGGTGGAAGGAACGCGGGTGAGCGGTGCGCGCGCGAAGGCCTATGTGTATTCGTATAATATGTATATATATACATACACACACGTGAAAACCGGGACCATGACGACGACCATTTTGAAAATGAGGCGGTGCGTTTGTCGTTTAACGCAGACCGGTTCGCCATCGATTGGTCAAATCCGATTGAAGCCTATACGCTCGCGGTAGGTATGTACATACATATATATAATATATATATATAATATATATAAACATATTATATATTTATACGTGAATACCCGTTTCGACGCGACGGGGTTTTGAGTAAAAAAAAAAAGGAAAAAAAGTTAGACGTTATTTCGTGCAAATACGCGCTCGTATACGCGTATCGACTTTGGTGACCCCAAATCGAATCGCAGGACGGCAAAATACGTATATATACGTATATGATGTGTATACATAAAGCCCGTGGGGCGAGTTACATAAATAAATACTTATTATAACTCAATATGTATCGAATGTACATGTAATACGTCTATCCAAGGACCGACGGATAATATGTAGAAAACGCAGGACGGAAAATAATTTAATCGTGTGTGATGGCGTACGTTATTGAGGTATATATATATACATATATTTGTGTACTTATATATACTGATAGTAATATTATAAGCGTAAAGAAAAACAAAACAAAAAAAACTGGTTTTCGTTGTCGTTTCTATATATTTTTGCATTATTACAATATACCTCCTACTGCATAATATATTGACTGCTGCAGTCAAGGATTTAAGACCGTACAAACATCAGTATACATCGCGCATATAAATATACTATATACTATATAAATATACATAATACGCGTACAATCACTCGGGTAAAACGCCTAAAACACACCGGAAAAATGTACATATAGGACGCGTGTATATTATATTAAGTGTATATATGTGTGTGTGTGTGTTTATCTAGTTTTTAAATCGTTTCGTTTGAGACCTTCGGCCGAGGGCAGCTTGCTGCAGTGAAAACTCGTCGACTGAATGCACTGCCGCTGCAGCTGCAACGCAATATAATGTATGTGAATGCACAAGGCGGTGCAATTTCGTTTACACACACACACACACACACACACACACAAAAATGCATGTATATAATATATAGTATGTTGTACATGGACACTATTATTGCAAATTACTTTTTATTCTTTGTTAGACGTTATATTGTATTATGTTTTAAATACTTCACTTTCCGAATTATTTTTATGTCTTTGAGTCACCTGCATTCACATTACTCGCAGTATTTCTATAACATTGCGATTATACGCATACAAAATAAATTTAAACGTGTTAATTAGTGTTTGATTTATAAACACGTATACAATATAATCCTGCGAATCAATCTCACAGCGCAATCGGTTGAAAACAATATAGTACCTATATGGCTATATACAATAATAATAATAATTATCGACTTTACTGCATGTATACGTATATAAATATTTATTTATTATATATACTCGCAGAAGTCGTAAATCGAGTCGATGTAAAACGGTTCTAAATATTATACAGCCGATATTGCATGTAATCGTTTGCACACGCGGTTTTCAATCGTTCGCACCTTTTTTTTTTATCTATAAACGAATTTTCATTTTTAAAATTGTGATGTGCAATGATAATGGCACGATGGTGTTTCATTTACGCACAAGTGATGAAAAAAGTCTATGCACTATACGATACGATATGCGTTCCGAATCGATTCGGTTCGGTACGAGTGTAGCCTGCAGGGGACTATCGCGAGAGGGCCTTAGACAGTTCACTTAGACGCACATTACATTATTATTACTGTCTGGCCTTAGACCGCGGCCCACTCGCTTCTTAGCACTTTAATTTAAACATTTTTATACCGCCACACACGAGTAGATTTGCATCGTAAACTATGATTTTTATTATATTGTTTTTTTCGGTAAAATAATATAATCAAAGTTATGTACACTTACCGACTTACCTAATAGTCGTATGTTTAACTGATATTGATTTACATTTTCGAATCGTATAACATTATCATATAGTTATAATCGATAAACAATACAAGTACGTAATATATTATAAGGAATCTTTAATGCTAATCTAAAAGTCTGTTCAGGGGGTGGAGGTAAAGTACGATAGTCCTTAAACGCGCGCATATTATTAGTTTTTTCCTATTAGGAGTATATTTTAAACACGTATACATGCCAAGGCGAACTACAGATTTGACGATTAATGCGAATATGATTGCAAATCTGCATCTTGTAAACTTTGTTCGATAATTTATAATTTATACTATTTGTATACGGCGAAAACGATTTATTATTCGCAATAGATATAATATACTTTCGTCAAATCCGTCTGTGCCGATTTTACGCGGAATCAAAATACGCGAAATTATTACATAATATATATTTATATAATTATAGTGCATTGCAATGAATAAGATTTTTTTTTTCTAATTGTTTCATTATAAAAAAAAAAAATCGTATCGCAACGACAGTGATTATTTTTATCGCATCCGCATTATACCCGTATATATATATATACGAGTATATATGTGTGTGTGTGTATAGAGCGTTACACATTAATTCCGATTATTATGTGTACGACATTATAATTGCGAACACGATCGTCTCAGTATAAATATGCGTAAATATATAGTATATAATGACAATACACTATTCGTACACGAAATATTCAGGATTGATGTATGATTTACCGCGAATACACGACGTATGAAGTGAACTCGTTATACGACGTGCCAAACCGAAAAACGTAAATCACGCGCGCACGGTCACGTTACGCGTATAAGCGGGTCGGGTACGCGATAATATATTTTATTAGGGGTCTCCAAATTACATCCCGCGTCTTCCGTTTCAATGGCCCTCCGAAATATATTTGAAAATAAAAACAACAAGTTCAAACCAATATATTATAACTAATATATAGTTCTCATTATTTTCGACTAGAAGTCTGCACATACGTCCAACAACCGTAACACTGCATTTCGTGTCCGTTCGCCTGTATTATTTGGTGGACTTTATTACAGTATAGTAAAGTTATGTTAGATATGTTTGACATTCGTGATATCGTACGTTATATTATCACGACATTAATTATATATTATTTAGTCGGTAAAAACTTAGCGATTTATCATACATTCGGGACATTATAAAATAATGTATTATGGTTTCCGTTCGGCCCTAGTGGCGAATCACCACTGCGCGAGATATCTTAAAAATCGTTTACAAGGCCCTAGAAAATGTCGAGACCCCTGATTCGTATATATTTGAATTATTTTTAAATGCGTATGACTATATTTTTCATTTGAACACGTGTTTTGTTATTTTCTCTTTTCTTAATTCGACTATGAAATGTATCGTTGAATAAGTCGTCGGTAGTTAATCGTTTAAACGATCGTGAGTGCGCGAACACTTTTTTTTCGATCGATTGTCACCGATTGCCACCGGCAAAGTGCTCAACATTTCGAAAACAGCGGAGAAAGAAAAGATGGTGGACGTCCTGTGAGTACCTATACATCTGATTATCGTGTACATCTATCGTATCGTCCGGGTCGTCATTATAGTTTGTCATTGAATAAAAGTCCCACGAAGTTGGTATGATTGTTAATTATACAACATAAATATATTGCACATAGCGGGCGATACCGTTTTTACCCCTTTTAACCCTCTCAGTGGTTGCATTTTCAAAAATCGTTTCTTATTGTGCACGCCTAGAGCATTAGACAAATCACTGTTCCAAATTTCGAGTTCGTACGTTGTGTGGTTTTTGAGATGCAACGATCAGCGAGTGAGCGATATTTGGAAATTATTTATTATATAGTTTATATTCCTATATATTATAGTATATAATAATATGTCCCTGTATTTTGTACATGCGTATGATGTATACGCAAGAGAGCGAATTTCAGAAGCGCGGTTCGGTGACGTTTACGGAGCTTTCCCGTGCAGCACGCGCATGTTTAAATTCGCAATATTTGCCGACGACGTAGAAAATTGCGAATTCACCATTGTATAATACATATATAAATGCGCGTGTGTTTGTGTGTATTATAAGTGTGCAGTGTATACGTTCAAAATCGGTTAGTCATCGTTTTCTGTTTTGTTTTCGAGTTAGTGCTCGAAAAAAAAAAATAAAAAAAAAATAAAATACTAATTCCGTCGCGTTAAGACCACTATATATTGTGGTGCGTCGAAGCCTTACACGACGGTACACATACGCGCGAGCGCGTGCGTGCGATATATATTTATAACGGATATTGGCCAAACTCGACGGCGACGATAGGATAAACACGTTGCACGTATAGTTCTAATAGCTTGGGCCGTTTAGGGTTCAAACGCGGGGCGGCAAATTGGAACGTTTTGCGATTATTATTGTTATTATTATACGTGTGTGGCGAAACGTTTCGATAATCGTTTCGCCGCGCACAACAAAGTAGCAGCGGCAGCAGCTTCCGACGACCATACACACACTCGTATATATAATATACGTGTGTAAACTCCAGCGGTCCGTGCGCGCGTGCAGTATTATTATACGCCTATTATAATATACACACACACGATCGTTGCTGCGCAGAGGCGGCGGCGGCGGCGGCATTGCGAAAATGTTAAGGGGGAGAGAAAAAACAATTTTAGTCACGTAGTTAATTGTGAAAAAAAAAAAAAAAAACGAATATATATATATAGACGCGTATAGAGCCGTATTATAGTATAGTGTGGCCGAGAGGAGGCAAAATTGCTTATCAAGAGAGCCACTGAGGCTCTTCGCAGTTTGCAGCGCGCGCGCGCGATGAATAGCTGCTGCGGGCTCGGCGTACGAGGGAACCTATAATAACGTGTATACATACCGGCCCAGGGGTAGTTTATAAGCGTGTATATATATTGTTGTATAGGCGTAGAATAGAGCAGAGCACAGCTTCACCGTGCACATTATATTATACGTAGTCGTAGTCCCGTATAGTGCGTTTAATTCTGACGAGGCGAATACGCGCGCGCGCGCGCATGTTCAGAAGACGAACGGAGTGTGGGCGTAGAAAAAAATACGGAGAGTCTTTTTTTTTACCGTATACGGTCCCATATAGGTATTTCTATCGTGTATATATGTGGATACTTAGATATGTTCGCGCGTGCGTGTGCGCTAGAGCTTTTATCGCGTCGTCGTCGCGCGTTTTAGCGTCGACACGAGTATCATGTCATACGCGTATATTATTATTATTTGTATTATAACTGTCTTTTTTTCGCGATAAATTCCGTCGTTCGCGGTACGCGCAGGTCAGTTTTTCAATCGTATTTCGAGTGTTAATTTTCGAATAATATAATATAGTATGTGTATAAGGAGGTACGCCAATTAGTGTTAATACCGAGTGAATAGAGACGAATATGTACCAATAATAAATAATCCGTTGCGGTGCTCGAATCGGCGAGATTATATAATACTACGTAAAAGAGCGTTTGACAAAGAAATTCGCTCCATTGAAGTGCGTCCGCCCATCGAACGCTTTTTAACCGACGCTTTGAAAGACTGCCACCGATGTTACGTTTATAGATAATACGTAACGTTTAAAACGCGTCCAACCTGTAGAAATCGACACGACCGCGTGTGTATACAGCGGGCTACGAGAGAATCGTGGGATTTTTCCGAATCCGAAAACGACGATGTTTTCGAAAAAAAACTAGTATAAAATCCCTGCACAGTGTTATATTGGTATGACGTTCGATCCGTTTTCGGAGATAATAACCATTCCGGTGGCCGACTCGTACCGCGTTCTCCGTCCCGGTGAAATAACAATAATAATATAGTTGGGTGTGAAAATGATAAAAATGGTCGAGGAACCTCAGTCCCCCGCGCGCCCCCTTAACGAGCACTGTTTAAATGTAGCGCATCATTAGACGTTAAATAGGTGAGAGATATTTGCGTACATGAAAGTGTTGCACGTGTGTTACATTGGGTTTAATTAACACGTTATAATAAATGAAACTAATTAAATCGCGCCGAAGTCGAATCACGCGTCGAAAGGTATGCCGTGTAATTTCCTAAAATAACAATAAACGGCGGTGCCGGTGTTGTCGATACAAATGATTCGCGTAAAAAATAAAAAATAAAATAAAACATTACGTTGGCGATTATTAGCGCGCCAATAATAGCATATTAATAAGCAGGCCAATGTTAAACCTACCTCCTAATAATCGTTAAAACACACACAATATATAGTTATCGTATTTGCATATATATTCAGAGGTATGTTATTGCGCGGTGCAGTTATCAATAATAGGCGTATGCATTTAATTTTAACATGTACCACGATCATGTAATAAATATTCAGGACGACGAGTATATCAGGTATACGTGGAAACGGCGTAATTTTTAATTTATAGTAAAAACTTTACATACCTATATATATTATACTGCACGTTTTTCAATTTAAAATAAACCGGGAGGGCGCGCGCGCATATTTTCTGATTATACATATATATATATATATATATATATGGTAAAATTAAAAGTAATTTACTACTATATAAAGTGCTTTTCTTTTTTCTTTTTTTATTAGCCGGTTTAAACATATAAAACGTATTATAATATTATTCGTATATTATCAGTAAATATATATATGTGTTATTTACGCGTATTGTTTGTTATTCGAATAGTCGCGCGTTTACATAAAACGTTTTCGGTATTTCATAATATTCTAAACAATGCTCTTATAATACGGTCGCGAATTTAATTTATGTATATTAATGCACTCGAAAATAAAGATAACGATGTATTATTATTGTATGTGTGTACGAAACCTCCACCGTCTCATATTCTCTGTAGTATATAAAGCATAAAAAATAAAAATTATTGTAAAACAAAAAAATTAAACGTAAACGTCTTTGCTAAGTGCAGCTCAGGTATGATAGCACAAGAACTATTAAAATGTTAGAAAAAACTAGTATGATTTTAAATATTTTTCACACAATGTTTGTAAAAATTATCGTAATTAAAAGCGCATATAAAATATATAATATATATATAGAACGTGAAAAATAATATACTAATAATAATCACAGCGATACATTGTGTTGTATTTTAACAACACATTATCCTTGTTTTCGCGCTCGCGTTATTTTGGCGGATCTAAATGATCTAATAATCGAACGAAATCACGAGTGTTTATTATGAATATATTTGATTTTAATTAACGCGTCGACTGCGTGCTCTACAAAACAAATATTATAATTACCAGTTTATTAGTGTATATGTGAACATAGTGTAACGACGACTAAATATCAAAATAAATAACGAAATAAATACTCGACTGCCCGCAATAATAATAATAATGATAGCTATACATAAAGTAGGTACGTACATACGTGTATGTACTATTATAGTTTAGTCAGTGTCGTTGTTATCACGCGTCAACTATTACAGTAGGTACCTAAATAATATAACCTGTATTTATATTATGTGTGCTTGACGAGGGTCACGACGAAACCTTACCGAGTTGAATAAACACCGAGGCGCCGAAGAAACGTATGACGCGATTTGTACGCGAATTAACGTGCTCGAAAACAGTAGCGAAAACAGATACGTACATAAATTAAGTTTTTGGCAAATATTCATGTCACAAACGTGATGACGGCGATTCCAGTGACGCGATTGAAAGGTTTGTTTTTCGAAATACATCCGAGTCCGAAACGAAATTATAGAATTTGCAGCGAGTGACGTTTTTTTTTTTCAAATACACGCGTTTTTTTTTTTAAACTCATTCGAAACGATAAACGATTATCCGAGTGTACGCTGATGCATAATAATTTTTTAGTGTGTTAACACACTAAAATATAATTCATACGTTAAATGCGTGAAACATTGCGATTTTCATAGTGTATTAAATGTTTACTTTGTTGGTCATTAATAATAGATACTTTTTAGGTTCAAATTAAATGTGAAAGATTTTTGTTCATGTCGGAAACCAGAAAGTGGGATAAATGTACACGTACCTAGTGAATAATAAGCGGCCTAACAGGTAGAGATCGGTAATTTGTTCATCAGTAATGTGTAAAAAAAAAATTCTTAGTTTTTTTTATCTATTTAGATGCGCATGATGAAATCAGAGAAGCCGCCAGTTCTCAAACACAGCGGGTACCGGTAATTGTTTTGAAAATCGAAATTCGCTCGTTTTAATATCACACTTGGGTATTTAATGCGAACGCGAATTCGATTTCGCTCGCGACGAAAACGACGTTCGCGTGCAAATCGAGTAGGTATACGACGTCGAAATTGAAAGCCAAACCTTGTACTACGCTACAGTCGTCTGCGTTTCCAGCGGTAATAATAATAACGCGTTTAAATCGCGTTTTTCATCGTTATGTTATCGTACGCGCGGTAGAGTGGCGAAAAATCATAGAAATTCGCTGGAACAAAAATCAAAAACAATCACTTTCGAGCTTAATCGCCGCCTTCCATTTGGAACGTGATGTATCACGACTCGAACACTATAGATACAAACATAACATATCATAATATAAATACGAGAATTCATTTTTACGGTGTAAAATTGTTTTTTTGTTTAATTGGTTTTCGACGTTGCGGGTGTTATCGTCTAAATTCTATAATGTTGACTCTTTGAACCGTTACAATAATAATGACTGTTTTTATAATATAAATCTGAAAAATCTACAAACGACGCGAACACACACACACACACACACACATATTCGTACGTGGCGCGAGATTATTATCGGTCAGCAGCAATTTAACCTTCACGCGTCGGGTATTACACTGTGTTTTTGATTGACTTGACTCGGGCAAATAAATCATTTCGATGATAAAATATTTAACGTTAATTTGTGTTTATATAGAGAGAGAGAGACAGACAGACAGACAGACAGGCAGGCAGACAGATAGACAGAGGCAGATACGGAGACACAAAGAGAGAGAGAAGAAAGAAACGCGTTAATCAGTATGGAACCTTACGGCAAACAGTTGTCTGGTCCGTTTGATAATACAATTAATGTATTTACGCGTATATTATGTAACGGAGGTTAGGTATCATTCAGGTATGCTATAATATTATGATCAATGGGTGTATAGATCTTTTTTATCGTAAAATGTTGTACACGTTTATCATACACACATCATACATGCTTGCACATAGTATGGTCTACACGCGGATAAATTAAAATCGTAGTAATCGCATCGAAAACAATCGACTCGAGTTTGTCAAGTCCGCGCGAGAACGACGAGTTTAATATTATTTTTTGTTTCGGTTGCCGGCAAAGTATAGTGATCCTTGTTTTCGCTTTAGAATTTTTTTATTTCAACCGAAAAAAATATCACTTTGTCGAACATTCGTCGCAATGCACCTATTACGCGTTAATTTTTGCGTGACGTGTGAACATTGCAACAAACCGAACATTCGAAATGTTCTGATATCCAAGAGAATAGAGTGGGTTGGATAGTATATGGATCCAGTGGATCCAGTGGATATGCATGGCGGGCGAAGGGCGATTTGATAGACACGACGTTTTCGATAAATAATAAATAACAATCTGGAAAGAGACCGCGACAGCGCCGGATGGTAAAGAACGATGCAACAAGGATTTATGAAACGGCGACAATGGAAAACGCGAAAATTGCCGGAGAGGCTTTGTGGAATCTGCGAAACGCCTTCAAGGCACGTGTGGTGCGCGAGAGAAAAAACAAAAAATTTATAAGCGATTCAATTTGTTCACAGTCTCGACTTGAATAAAGGATGGGTATACCTCGACAGTTATTATAACGAAGTAGGACACGTAGCCGATGCGTTCGTAAAAAATTTTAGCGACTAGAAAAATCCTATAATTATCGTCGTTCGTCGACGGCGTCGCGAGCCGTGATTATTGTTATTATTTTTATGGTTTTAATGAGTGGGATTACTGCGTGTCGCCACGATTCGACGAAAAATTCCGCGCCGCGTTATGTCCTGCGCGTTCAACGACGTCGTTCGCACATGAAACTCAATATTATATTATTTTATATACCTGATGAAATATTCGACGAAGATAATATAAGCGTTATAAAAACCGTAATAGTATTACTATTATTATTATTATTATTATTATAATTATAGTAAAACCGTCTGACACTGCCGCCGATTAAATAATACGACGGTGTACGCGCGCGGGTAATCGTATAGTATTCATAAACAATACTTATAATATTATTATTATCCGTAATAATTATTACCGCATTATCTGATCGATTTGTATTCCTCGTCATCGACCGATATCATGCGGGAACATTATACAGTGATACAGCCCCGTTAAAGTGCATTTCTCGCCGTTTTATACAATTACCATTATGCGACGACTATATTATAGTGTAGTACACATACAATATACGCGCGTCATTGTTTGTAAATTTCGAGATAATTAATTTGTTATAGACGGCTGTTATCTACGTCGGTTTCAGTTACTGAATTAACGCGCGCGCGACGGTAAAAATTAATTTGGAAATCTTATACGCGCCGCGCGAAAAGCAGTGTATGAAAACAAAAACGCGATTTCTGGACATACGATCTACGTTTCACTCGGAAAGCATTTTTTCGCGAAAACTTCTCTTACGCGAAGACGTAATATGTCTGAGGCGATTTCATAGTTTGTCGTGATTATAGGACTGCGGATTTAATGCGCTAAAAAACACATCTTCTGGATTGCGGGCCGGAGCATTCGTTAAAGTTCGGAAATTTTTTATCATATTTTCATACAATACGAATTTCATTTTATCTAACATTAATAATATAAAAAAAAACCAATTGTAATCTTTCAATCGAATTCCGCGAATAGGGAGTTAAACGTAGGCGATTTTTGCATTTCGAGTCGTTAAACGGCGAAAACGACGCAGTGACACAAAACCTCTCACCGCTGCATTATTATAATATATTCACCAACAACCTAACTTTTATCGTATAATGTAATATACAGAGAGAAGTAAAATTTAATTCAAAGTGTTTCGCACGTGATTTGTAATCGATTTGTTGCATAACCTATTTATTTTTTTCCTGAATCGAAATCCAATTACTGTACTCATACGTATACTCGTATATATATATATATATATCTAATATAACTACTAAACTACTTTAGACGTTGTCAACCGTTTAGGTCTATTTCGCTAAACTAATTATCGATGCAGTAGTTATAGAGTCCGACCTTAAATATAATATGCTGCAGACATCGTATACGTTTATTATAAATCGTAATGATTTCTAAACGTTAAATAACGTGCAGTAGTTTGTCACCGATGCGTTCGTTTATAGCGTTTAGATTTTGTACTCTGTCGAGGCAGTAAAATGTAATTCCTCTAGAAACGGACATCGACTCGTCGCCAGTGTCGCCGCTTTTTCGTGCTCGACAATATTCCGATTCGTATGATTTTCATAATAATTGGTATGGGTTTTCTATGAAATTAAACTAAAAAAATTTTCACGGATAAAACGCAGCGATTTAAATTTGAAATAAAAACGTTTCTTCGAAAACGATAAATCCATAAATACGTTTGTAAACGGGAATCGATAAGATAATACGGATAATTAATAAACAATTTTTCATATCTGACGAACATAAAAACTATAATTTATTATAATACATGTAGACCACTGCGCGTAATTATACTCGCATGTGTGCGGAGCGAAATTATAATTTTCAACGTTCGAGTGTACGAAAAAATAAAAAACAGTAACAACCGATTTTCATTGGTATCCTTAGATAATATCCTGTTTTATTTCGCCAGAGGGACTGATGAAAACAATCGGTTACTATAACGTTATATAATAACTATTTACTAACATCGCGAGGTGCACGTACCAGACCATATTTGAATGTGTCGCGCGACGTGTTGATTTTTGCGTAGTCGGGAAACGAGCGCGCGCGTCGTGTATGTTACAATATTCGAAATTCGATTTTTGCGCAGTTAAAAATATCATATGTTTTTACGATCGCGTCAGACGATGGTCGAAACCTGCAGTGTTTAGTCGTCCGATCATGTACGATGTACACCGCTATTAATGTACAATGATTGCGCGCGATTTTTCAAACTGTGGCGAAAACGACGAAGACCGGCTATAATATCCGACAATCGTCGTTTACTCGCGGGAAAAATAATAAATTATAATATCATCTCGAATCGTCGAACAATACGAACAACGTGGCCGTGTATTGTTCCTTCTAATATACCGATTGCACATAATAATATCATACCGAACGATTTGAAAAATACAAAAAGGCATAAAAAACAAACAATACGCTTTTGAAAATTCCCTTTCGTCTCAAATATGCACCGTGTGTGTGTGCGTTGCGGCTGTTTTAATACGATGTTACGATTTATATATACATGTTTAATCTGTAACGATACAGGCTCACACGCGTTTTGAAAACAAAATATTATTATGCGTGTAACGCGCGCCTAAAACTACTGTACCGAATCGAGTTATTAGACGAGTTTAATAGTGTTAATTAGCGCGATAAATAAACGAATTATATAGGCGATAAACTGCGCGAACGGTTTTACACAACCTCGCGCCACAGCCAATAATATTAATGACTGCGTGCAGTTTTCGTCATAATAGCGCTCGCGGTCGACGGAGTGTCGACGACGTAGTTTCAATATGATTTATTGAAAAACACCTATTGCAGCAGCCGAGCGCGTGTCCACGTTCTCGCGGGGAAAATGGGCATTTACAAATCGCCGCGATTAGAATTTTCAAAATCGAGCTTGACGAGACGCGACTTTTATTACTGTTTTGGAACGATACGGGCAAGCGACCTAGTCAGAATGACGACGACGAGGGGAAATCGTTTAGAGAAATATTTTTATACGCTCGGGCAACGGCGAACTCCCGCGCGCGCAAGTATGTTTTTATTTTCGAAACGTCCGGCCGAATTTCCGATCAGAATTTTTTCACCGTCACCGGTACACCTATACTTAATTCCAACACAGAACGGCGCGTGGCCGCGTGCGATTTTGAATAAACGCGCCCCGAACGGTTTTGATAAGAACGCGTCGGAAAATCCGCCGCCGCTGTCACGTCGTAATATTGTCATCGCAATGATTTTCCACACACACTATTCAAAAATACATGTCGTTATAAACGCTCGCAGCAGATTCGTTAATCACGTCCTCTCTGCTGATTATGTAACACATAACGTGGGATAACTTTGGCAAACGCGATTCCGAGCAGCGTAGTATGTTATCGATTGGATGTGCGAAATCTGGACATCATCGTTTTGTAACTTAAATTATAATAGTCTACCGTTGTGTACGTATAGTATCCCACTACATTACACATATTTACTATAGTTATATTTATACGATTTAATTTATAGTTATTGTAATTTGTGTTTGAGCTATACCGAACGGACAAATAAATAAATACGTTAAATTATAGTTGTCGACGAGCTCGCGCGTATATTATTATACTCGTGTGATGTAGTTTTCAAATAAAAGATAAAAACGTAATATACATAATTCGTACGTCGAAACTTAAAAATCTCAACACAGACGCGTCTATAACACACACTTACATAATATATATATATATATATATATTTATACATGTATAACGATGCCGGACATTCGTTGTATTTATTCATTCGGACGCGATAAACCGTTCGTATACGTGTATATATGTATTTCGACCATGTGAACAACACATCGCCGTATAGTTATTATAAACGATAACAGAGTATTGAACTTTTCTCAGATCGACCGAACTATAATATACGTTATATATGTTGCAATCTCGCGCGGTGTGCGTATAATTAGTGTTTTGCAGAAATTTTGTCGTATCGCGGGCGAATTAAAATATTTTCGGATTAATTACTGCGTGCAACGACCGCCGTCATTTAATGCAACGTAATATGCGTACGATAATTATTATTGTTACGAGAAACAATAACGCGCTGGTTTTCGCGCGAATACGTTTTCAAAGGATTTTTATATGTGTCGTGTGTAAATATAACCGGCGACGACGGCGCGCATTTCTATAGTCGGTATACCTATACTGTGTGTATAATATGATTCGCGTAAACGCGTCTCGCGAACGAAACGAAAAAATAACATCACGCGAATTCGTAAAATGTACGAAATACGCATTATGATTATAATACGCCGCTGTCAATTTCAGAAGAAATTCGTTTTTAAAACGACTCGTCGTCGTCGCATAAAAAATCGCGACGATTCGGTTTATTTTCCGCCGCGCGCTCGCAGCACTATTTTAGTACACCGAACGTGTCGTTTCGAGAAAGTGCGGCGTTTTTCGTGATATTCATTTCATTCGGTATAATGATTTATTATTATTATCTACATATTGTCTATAGTGCAGGCGGAGATGGTGGCCAACAGGCGAGTGTATTATAATAGTTACAGACGTGAAACAAAAACTAAAAAAAAAATAAAACAAAATACTTATTCATGCGCACAATAATATCTGATAGCGGCCGAATGAAATGACATCCGTTTGCAAAACTATAAACGTATAATCTAGCCGACGACGAAGCGTCTCCGTCTCGCGCGAACGGAGAAGAATCAGAACGTTTATTATAGTTTTCGACAATGATTCGCGTGCAAAAAGAAAAAAAATCTTACGCCTCGTACAAACGTATCGGATTTGATTTTATACGCGTCGCGCAAACAACAAGTGTTGCAACAACAACAACAGCCCCGAAAGTTTTGTTTTCTTTTATCGTTATTCGAAGCGATTGCGCCCGGTGGAAATTGAAATCAAACGAATTCGAATTCGCGATTGGGTCGCGCGGCTGCGGCACGGCGACGCGAAGACTGCAAAAATCAACTCCTACGTCCGCGTGCTGCGAATTTTTATCGATTTACCGCGATGTATTTTTTCGCACGATAAAGCATATGATATAATATACCACAGGGTGTCCCGCGAATCATCGCCGCAGTTATTGGAGCGGTGCGAACGTCGAGAAAACATCCGTCGTCCTCCTCGCACTATGAAAACCGACGGATCGTCGCTAAACAATGGATGTCGTGATGTCAGATTCGGTTAGAATTCTCGAAAAACCACACGTGATGATACGTATCACGCATGCCATCGCGATGATGTGTTATTCTAAGTGAGGGATCGACGGCGCACACGTCAACAGAGTGTTCAAAAGTAATCGCGTAACCGTGAAAAATGACGAGTCCGGGGCGTATCCTGCGCGTGTCTATGTGCAATACGCGGTGATACGAGTGACCGTGATATAACGCGCACGGCCAGCGCGTGATATTCGCGAGATAGTGCAGTTTTTCGAAAAATAATTTCATCTGCGGACGCGACGCGACAACGCGCGGTACGATTGCATAATATTATATCGGGTTTGAATATTAAGCGGTGTTTGAGCGGTTCAAAGACCACGCAGTTCGTTCCTCGGAGCCCCGGGACTAGGTTAGTAGCGACGATCTGCAGGATGTGTGATCCCATAGGGGCTTTGCAAAAACTGATAGTGATGAAACTAAATCACTAAAGAAATATTAGAAGGATCGCGCACACGGGCCAGGTCGCTCGAGGGGTTCGAAGTGCATAACGCCGTAGCCTGAACATGATGAGTGTGATTATTATTATTTTAGAGAGAAGAAAAAACATTGTTCGCACTCACGATGTATTATAAAATTTATAACTATAGGAACATCGTTTTTTTACGATTCGAGTGGTCCGAAATCGAAGACGCTTCTGCAGGATTCCATCGACTATTTTCTAAATCGCAACTCGAGGGTTCAGCAATCTCATACGGTATATGAAAATCGTCGATTTAATAAACGATTATTAACTGTGATCAAGTTGTGATTCAAATCGAATTTTCTCGAAAACGGGCGTAAAAAATCGCATCGCGCGAATGACGCGTCGATAAAAACGTTATCAGCGAATGTTAACGTTTTGCAGATAATCATTTTATCGAACCGAAGATGCAAATATTATTAAACTTGATCGATTCGTCCGGCGCCCATTTTCGCCGCGCGCGTTACAAGATACACACCATAACATACAACGCTGCTGGAGCAGATGCAGTGAACGTCCTAAAAAAATGTACTCCAAATTTAATAATATGTATTTATAACGATCCGCAGCTCGGTGTTCCAGAGAGGAAACGGTCGAGACGACGCAAATATAAAAAATGTATTATATTTTTTTTTTTCGAATAAAATGTCGGTAAAATATTTAAGTTAGTCCAAAAAAATCGTGAAAATCTACAAACTTTAAGCGGTTAGAAATATGTAAAATATTCAATTCCGATACTTTTGAAGCTATTACAAATGTTAAACGAGATTCTACACGAGTTGTCTTTCTATTTTTAAAATTATTTTCTCCGAAATAACTGCGCGAACATTTCGAAACGGCCTGCCACGAGTATTTTATAATCCTTTTTTTGTGTGTATTATATTATTATAATCCTTTGTCCGCTCGGTGTTTTCGTGACGCACGTAGACGCGCGATTCGACGTCGCCGCGCGTTTAATGTGCGTTTGGCGACACGGTTTTTTTACCGAGTCTAGCGGACAAAAAAACATTTACACGCTCGAATACGGCAATCAAATCTCGAGCAATATAGAACATCGATCCGCCGCGATGACGAGTGCAATAATCTATAGCGCCGCGGTATACAGAGCGAGTGAAAGCGATCGTTCGCGTCAGAAATAAAATGAAAAAAAAATCCAAAAGCAAAAATTTACAAACGCATTATGACCATATTGTATATAATATAGAGAGTAATACGCGGGTAGACACAACGACGCATCACACAATAAACGCTATTTAAAATGTCAAATCACACCTCAAGTCCTCAAAAGAGGTCAATTTCATGGCAATTTCATTTATTATACTCGAGTATAATGTATAAAATATACACACACACACACATATACATATATATATATTTAATACACCTATACGTATCACTTTGAAGTGATGTTTACCGCTGTAGTTCTTTCTCGCGCGCGCAGGTACTTTAATAATCATTATTCGTTCCTACTCTGTCCCGTCGTAAATTAGACGCGTAATTATGACTTTTTATTCCGACCTTATAGATATACCTGTATGTATATAATATATAACCTCAAAGACAGCATCACGGTTTGACTATAATGGAAAAGATTCGTGTTTAATTAAACCACTCGCGGTTTGTTTGCATTGTCATAAAGTTAAATTCACTTTCAATTTATATTTATATATATATGCGCGCGACTCGGACTCGCACACACACACACACACACGTATATACCACATTTGCTGAACGTTTTATAATCGTAATTACAAAGCGACATTTGCGTTAAATTTATGTCTCCGCAGCAGCTCTCGGAACACCATTTATGATGTGATAACCTAACCGCGCGTGCAATCTGTGATGTGATCCGTGTACATATCTAAATGACGGAACTTCTAGTGTACAAACTCGAAATCGAAAGAAGAGACCGCGGTTTATTCCTTTTATTTGAATATTTTTTCAAAGTCGACCGCCGTCTACTCCTCGGTTTGCCATTCTATTTATACATCGTAACGTGTATACACGTCTTTAAACGGATTCTCACATCGACACCATACAATAACGCGTTAATCAAAAGAAGGTATTAATAAATCGATCGCGTCATTTTAAACCATTATTATTACTTCCTATACTCGTCTCCCGCGCGCGTTTATACGACGATACAGTATCATTGAAACGTCGCCGTCGCCGCGCGTACGCTTTGACCGCGAAATCGTTTTCAAAATAATAATACAACGTACATTTATAATATATCGCGTACACGTAGTATACGACGACGATGCTCAATGTTTTTCGAACGATTGTAATTATAATATCGAACATCGTGTCAAGTGGATACGCGTCAACGTCGTTACACTTATAATATTATAATAATATACGCGCGATGTACACTCGACCCCGCTCTCGTGATTTGTCGGTAAAGACGTCGAATTCGCAATACCCTACATCGAACAGGGTTTGTTTTATCATAATTTTTACACGCAGCTCGGAAATCGTATGGCGTTTGCATATTATTATTTCGATATATCTCACGAGTATTAAACATTCCGAAATGAGATTCGGGTTCGTTTCGCGTTTCCCCGACGGTATTATTCACGTGTAGGAAAAATCTATAGGTCGGCTAATTTTATGATCAGAATTTAAAGTGCATTTTTTTTCTCATAACACCGCGGATAGAAATTAAAACGTTTTTCTGCAGTTCGCTCGTCGCGGCCAATCAATACAAGAACATAGTTTCATAAAATTATTTGTTTTTCTCCACTGCTGCCTATAGTATTGTCGATTCGGATATTTTTCTATCGATAGACAGAGTGACGAGTGTAAAATGTTTAAAATTAAAAGCGAGAATTGTAATTTATTGTAATTTTAAACGGAATACTAATTCATAATAATTATTATTGATGATAAATTAACCAGAAAATCGTTAAGTGCGGTTTACGATGACGTTTTCAAGTGTATATCTGCCGAGTATTGTAAATCGAATTCGTTTCAGCGCTATAACTCCCGAGCTCTATAAACTCGTGTAAAATATAACGTATCATTATACACCTCCCAATTGTCGGAATTTTTCGTCGTTTCCGCAAAAATATTCACAGGAAACGTTTGTTTTTGTGTAACCGCGCGTGGTATGCTGCCGGTTTAATATCTCGCGAGTGCGTGCGCGTGTATTATTATTATTATTATAATTATGTATACGAATAAGTACCGAGTCGGCCGCCGCCGCCGCCGCCGCTGCAGCAGCTGCAGTATATTATATTATATTAGGTCACGTCGCGCGCGCGCGTCGAAACCGAACCGATTATTATTTGGTAAACGCGCGCGTTATCGGTCGGTTTTCTCGGTTCTCGCTCTAATTTTTTTTTCCTACGCGCGCATACGACCACGGGCACGGGTCAAATCCGTTATCAATCGACTAGACCGAAAAAAAAAAAAAAAAGAATAAAATATACTGAGCAACTATTTTCGCCGATAGATAATTATTGTACATATATTATTGTAATATTATTATAATGTATGTATATACGCGCGCCGTTGTTGTAATAAATTATTAATATTATACACTTCCTGGGTGAAGGAGGCTGCCGTATATCGGTGAATTGCATTGTTTCGCGTCCGACTTTCGGCGGAGCGGAGATGCGATAATATCGACCGTTACGTATAATATATATTAAAATAAAATACACGCGCGCGATCGACAGAGTTTTACAACCGAAATCGGTATACACCGCGGCGGCGCGGCGTTGACGATTCACGCGGCCGTACGATAAAATATAATAACGTTTTAAAACAATTTTCTACAAGACGTTATTGTTTTTGTTTTTTTTTTTTTATACTATACATATTTATTTGTATATATAATTAAATACACAGATAAACGCCTACAGTAAACACAGTGCGTACGGACTAAAAACACTTGTGCGTGAAATATTTAAGATCCGGAGAACATAATATCATAATAGAAATTATCATTATATCGTATACGTAATATTATAATGTATATAATACTATATACGTACGCGCGGAATAGACGATTTGCACGGTGCAGACGATTTGCGATAACCGTGCGCGCGCGCGCGATTGAAAAACTGTCGTTTGTTGTCTGTGCGCGATTTTATTTTTTTGCTTTCGAAAAAATATAATATTGTATATTAATCGGTTTATACGGCCGGACGAAAAAAAATCTTCGAGGACAAAGCGATAAACGGGCGAGTCTGATGTCTCGCGTACTATAACGACACGTATGTGTGGTGTAACTGTGCGAAATATTAATGCGAATAATACTACGCGCACGAAAAAACAAAAAATAAAAAACCGTGTCATCGAAAATATCACAATGTCCCCCCTCGAGCGGTGCGTAGTTTTTTTCGGCCGCGCAGAGTGTATGTATAACGTTATTTATATATGTGTATATACATATATGTATGTACTTGTAAAAAGCGACGAAAAAAGATACACGACGCGAAACAGGTTTTTTCGGAGGGTATTTTGTTTTAGCCCATATCCGATTCCAACTGTCGCATAACATATATTATATTGCCTTTGACCACGTGACGTCATACGCGTGTACGGTAACACATGTATATATTTATATATTAATATATTGTATGTTATATTATATACCCATAAGCGTTACAGAATATGGACAGAGGAAAAAAAAAAACGGAAAGTAATCGATCGCGCGCGCGGTATAGGCATGATATCGCCATGCGAAAAAAAATGTAAGTAAGGTTATAATATTATTATTATTATTATATGTTGCACTGCGGTGCAGTGCGTTTTTATAGTATTATACACATTATATTGCATATTATATGATACAGGATCGTGTCGGCTGTTTGACGAGCGGAAAAATGCGAAAAAAACTTCCAGAGTCGTGTGCGAAATGATCGTGGACCGTGCGAAAACGTTCCGTGACGTTACATATTACATATAGAATCCAATTTGGCTAATGACCGGCAAATCACGGGGCCCCCGCGTCCGGCGGCGATCATTTGCATAATTGCGCGATTGCACTATATATATATATATATATATAACAATATACGTATAGGTATATATATTATTATGTACTGTACGCCGCGGGAGGACCCCCTACCCCCCTAAGCGTGGCACGCTGCGCGTAAACGCATAGTGTTTTTTATTTTATTTTTTGAAAAAACGACCGTTCGCTGCAGCTGCAGTTAACCACGTGCGATGAATTGCACGTACAGCGCCGCGATAACTGCAGCGGTATCGAAATATAAAACGATCACGAACGCGATGCATAGAACTGCAGCCGTCAAACGCGTTATAATTTTTTATAATATTAGGCACTATATCGTATTGTTTGATTTATGTAACGCGAATACTATCGAGGTTATGACGGCGGGTGTTATGATACGCGCGCAGAGAAAATCGCATCACTTTAGATTTAAGGCTTTTTTAAACAAACAACACTCTCGAGACGTGTGCTTATTAACCGTTTGATATATACATTGAACTTATTGTTCGGGCGCGCGCGCGTAGGTTTAACGAAAAAATTCGTAGGTACCTACGCGCTCGTACGTGTACGATGATTACGCGGTTATTTAAATTTTCGCGTCTACTCTGCAAACAAACGTGTACATAATATTCCGTACACTCGCGCGCACCGAAAAATAAAAAATAATTACACTAATAGCACCGTAACTAATTGAGTGTTTTTTTTTTTTTTTTTAATTTTACTTTATACGAGGTCTTGCGGGACGGAGAGAGACGAGAGCGAGCGAGAGAGAGGCAGAAAAACGCGCGGAGAGAGAGGAGGTCAGACGCAATGTCAACAACGCCTGATAAATTCGACCTAATCTATGGACGCTGCGAAACAACGACTGACCTAAAATCAAGACGTGAAACAAATTTTCGCGAGCGTAGTATGAGGGAAAAAAAAAAAAAACTCGGGGGAGCAAAAAACTTATAGAGAAAATAAAATTGTAAACGTACCGTTCCTGAACGCTCCGGGGCCGCCGAATGTGAGCGGGCGACCAACGAAGAGAGAAAATCGGGTATAATATATTGAGAAGAATTCGACGACGTCCGCAACACGAAAATCGGTCGCGCCGCCGTTTGCAGCCTGCACTCGCACGAATAAAACTACACGACGACGACGACACGCGGAACACGGCGACGACGAATAATAACGACAAAAAAAAAAAAAAAAACAACTATAAATTCGTTTAGAATAATACGATGTTACTGTCGGTGGAAAAAAAATTTAAAAAAAATAATAATCACGAACACAAACGAATACGCACAACGCGCGCGGACGAATAACAATAATAACAATAATATATAGTAGTGACGATATTAAAATATATAGTGTAGAAGTGAAATCGGCGGCGACGAGACGATTCGATATGTTGTAACGACGGCGGCGAAGGCGGTCGATCGGTCGGTGTTGAAAAATTAATCGGAAAAAAAAAAATAAAAAAACGAAAAAACTAAAAATCACGATTGTTAGCGAGTGAACGAAAATTTAAAACAATATTTATTATATATCATAATAATAACGACGACGGCGGTTATTAATATTGTTATACTGTCATTATAATAATATTATACACGATAACAGTGTTAGACGGCGGATCGGCGGCGGCGTAATAAATTTATTTCGAAGTCGTTGCGACCGCCCGTTGGTGCATCCGAGCACAGTGCATCTGAATGCAGGAGGACCGCTCATTTAGGTTGGTCGGGCCGTCGTCCTTGGAGAACACGAAATGTGCAACATGCATTAGGCTGTCGAAAAACTGCATTTCGCCGTCGCCGCCCGGCGCGCACACACGCGCGCCCGCCGCCCTCCCCCACCCCGGGACGGCGGCCGCGACGCCGGGCCGGAGGAGGGAATCACGAAGACGTCCGATGCACGGCCGGCGCCGAAGACGGCCGAACCGCTCTGGCGCGCGCAGGGAGCGAGGCGGCAGTGGGGGGCGGCGGCGGCACCCCCGGCCCGCCGGTCTTTTTTGTCTCACGCCCCGCCCCGCCGCCGGCCCCCGGTGCATTTCCTATAAAACCCCGCCGCCGCTGCACCACCGCCCCCACCCCGACCGCCGCGGCCGACAACGTCGTCGTCGCTACCACCACCACCACCACCACCACCATCGTCGTCGTCGCTACCACCACCGCCACTACCACCACCACCGCCGCCGCCGACACGACTACTACACGGCCGCCGTCGCGGCCGTTACCTCCTCGACCGCATCGCGCGCGCCTGCCTACCCTCGGCCTATTGGGATTGACCGGCGGCGGCGCGGGTTATTTTTTTTTGTTGCGCCTAAACGAGGAAAAAAAAAAAAAAGAGAATAAAATAAAAACGGGGCGAAACGAGAGAAATAAAATGGAAAAAAATACACCGAACCCGGCGGAGCCGAGAGAGCAAAACCGATCGATTTTCGTCGTCGCGCGTACAATAATCGCGCGTCCGGTCCGAGCGGCGGCCGAAAGACGGCGCGAAAAGAGAAACGCGCGCGCTGCGCGTACGACGCGGAGCGTTGCAACGAATATAACGTTGAGGCAGGTCAGGAGCGCGCTCGCGTTCGGTCGACAACGCGCGTATCCGTCGAACCGCGCGCACAACAGCAACAACAATAACGACTATATTATTATTATACACTATTTTCACCGCGATTTCATTTTTTCCGACCGTAATGTCGCGGTCACCCGCCACCCCACCCCGCGGTACTTACCGATTATGAGCACCATGTTGTGGGACCACCGGCGCAAGTGTTTCCGGACCGCTTGTCGGTCGTGCGCCGCGGCGCCGACGGCCGCGGCGGCCGGGCACGGGCCGCATCCGACGGCCGCGCGCCGTTGCAACTGCATCGCGCGCGTCGTCGTCGGTTTTATATACGGATCTCGCGTCTTATAATTTTTTTCGCGTTCCTTATTACTACGCAATTACGGGCGGCGGCGGCGACGAAAGTGCACCGTAATCGCACTGCCGGCCCGGTGCAGCGTGGAGTTGCAGCGGGTCGCACACACACACGCACACACACACTCACGCCACACTCTGTCTCGCGGGGGCGCGCGGCGCGCGCGCGCGCGTATCAATCGGCGGGACGGCGGCGCGGCTTCACGGGACGCACGGCGACGGCGACGACGACGACGACGACAACGACGACGACGACGACGACGACGGTACGCGCGCACGGTCGCGCAGTATATTACAACACCGCGCGACGGCGGCGGCGGCGGCGGCGATCCGGTGTGGTGTTTGCATGTGAGTGCGTGCGTGTTCGCGACGTGTGTGTGTGTTTATGCTAGCGTGTATGCGAGCGTGTGAGGACGCGTTCTTCGGCGGTGACGTCACGAGCCGGCAGACCGGCGGACCGACGGCCACGGCGGCTGTGGCGGGCGGGCGGGCGGGGACGTCGTGATGCAACACGTAGTTGCATTCGTTCCCCACCAGTCGGCGACGACGACGGCGGCGGCGGCGGCGGCGGCGTGTGTATTGCAAGCGCGCGTACGGCAAACTGCACGCCGCCGCGTGCACCGGTCGGTGGGGGTACGGGTACGGGGGGGAGGAGGGGGGGGCGCCCCCGCCGGCCTCGGTCGACTTCCGCTTTTTTCCGCCGTACACACACACCACTGTATAGTGTATATAGTTGTCGTAGTAGTAGTAGTGTAGTAGTAGTAGTT
>OX402532.1:9698483-9846431 GCA_948098885.1 Drepanosiphum platanoidis
AATAGTTATAAAAGTTAAGATCGAGAAACAGTAAAATGTCATTTTATAGTGTAACAGCTGTATAATAATAATAAATGTAAAATCGTACGTACGTATCTTTAAGAATGTGAAAGTATATTACCTATAATATTATTTATATATTATTATTATTATGATACACGATGTGAACGGTTTTTTTTTTTTTTTTTTTGTTTTCCCTTTGTTTTTGTATAATATTATTGTGTTGTAACGACGGACGGTAACGCGTGTCGTCGTTTCGTATACCCGCCGCCGTCGTCTCGTCCATATCCACGAGACGCGACGACGCGCGGCGCGCAGACGACGGCGGACTTGACACGGATTCGAGCAGTGAAACGAGCATTATCTAGTCTTGCAGAAAAAAAAAAAAAAATGTTGTACATAACGATGATATGCGCGATTTGTTATCATATCATTCGCCGAGACTATTATTTTTTAAAAACTCACACCGTTATTATTACGTATAATCATTATAGTATGTGTACATACCTATTATATTTATATATGATATATATTTATATATTATATGCTAATGTCGAAAACGAACTGCTAAAACGATTACGAATAATAATAATAATAATAATATAAACATGTACATAATATTTTGTTGTTTTTTTTTTTTTTTTTTTTTTTTTAACAAAAAGTAAAGGCTGTGTTTGTAGACATTAGAATAACGATCGTGTACCCCTGTCCCAATTTTATTTTATTTTTTAATTCCAGTCGATACGTAGTGATTTGTATTTTATATATTTTACCATCCAAATACAAAACGAAAGTGTATTTCGAAAACATAATAATAATTATTTTGCTTTTCTTTTCTTTTTTTTTTTTTTCAATTCAACGTCGTCGTGCCGTGTGCGCAATGATTCAATGTCGTCGGTATGTTTCGCGCGCTCGGCGTATGAATCACGCACAGACAAAACGATGAATCACGTCGTGGGTGCGCTTGCCGATATGATACCGTCGTCCTTATCAGCGGCCGGCTGACGGCGGGTTTTCACACACGCGGCGAACGTACTTACATACGGATTCACCGTCGTCGCCCTAGGTTTTTGACTTTCGTCCGCGGATTTGTTTTCTTTCTCGGGGGAAAAAAAACCGAATTATGAGACGACACTACCGTCGTCGCCGGACCAGTAGTATCGCGACAGTTGTATGAATTCCGGGGCTGGCGCTAAGATTTATACCGAAGCCTCGAGTGTGAGTCGGGGCGTGCGGGGCGGTTGGGTTCTGTTCAATAGACCTCGTCTGACCGCGAAAAAGGAACGTCAATCAAATATTACTGCGGCTGGTTTTGCGGAACGAGTTTCGTCACGTCATATATTTCAAGCTTTCTCGGGGGTTCAATATTTTAACACGACGAGGCTCAATCGAACGATAGCAAAACGAAAAAAGTCCACGTGGAAATCGTGTGCTTACGTGGCTGCTTTGAAAAACACCTCGCGTTCGCATTTGACTTATTCCTGTAATAAATATAATCGGAAGCGATCCCGGGTAAAACAAAAAAAAAAAAACGTAAGTCGTAATAAAACTTAAAATTATCAATCGTAGCGTTTGGTTTTGAAGCCCAATTTGAAGACGACTGGAGGTCCGCACCGTGTACGTTGTACGCCGCCCAACGGTCGTTGCAAAGTCTTTCAAATACTTAGTGCGGCCCGACTACACGTCTACTACCCACCCATCCACGCCCGTCCAAATTTTTCAAAAAATATGTCAATAGGTTTTTGGTGGTTTTTGCTTCGCTTCAAAAAGCCATTTGTTTGACTGCCGCGCCGAGGTTGTCGTCGGTCGTCACAACGGGGGCCAGCAACCGAACGGTTGTGATGCCGGGACGAGATTAAAATAAGGTTTGCTCGAAATATATTCAAAGGGATAATAGGGTATTTTGACGAAAATCGTGACGATGAAAAAGTAACAAAAAGAACTAGTCGCCACCGCCGATGAACGAACACGTGAGCGGACAGACGGCGTTTTTGTTCTCGAAAAAGTATCGAATCCGGTGTGGCGCCCAACAGGACCCACCCGCTCTTTACGGGACGACTACGCAATCGTCTCGTCGCGCGTGCCTACAGCGACCACATTTTAGGGGCGACGAATTTTTAAAACGCCTAAAAATGTTTACAATCATAATTAATTTCCTGGTGTTAAAAATGGCTGATTGAATTCATGCGAAAAACGTCCAAACACGGGCGAGGGTTACCGTTCGAATACGATTTGACCGAAGGATCACAATATATGTTCGAATATAAACTGTCCGAACGGTCAGAAATGTTTTCTGTACGAAAGGTCGCCGAGTGTTCGAAAGAAAAAAGAATATTTATTCGTAAATTTTATACTCTAATAATTTCTGATAGTCGAATCGCCGGACACTATTATCGTTTCGTCGTCTAATTGCGATAAGTGTTGTGGAGAACGAGTATTATTATTAAATTATAATTATATTGTATAAACTTAATTTATTTTACATTGTTACGATTTAAGATTATAATCAATTTATTATTACCGTATTCTATTAAACGAAAACTATGACAAATTAAAATTTTCACGAATAATCACTCATAATTTAACGCAGTAATACAGCAACGTAACATTTAATTATTTTATTAATAATAATTATTGATCATATTTATTACTTAAATTAATAATTGGTAATAATGTGTAATGCTAATATGTATGAAAAATGTAATTGTACTTGGAATCCTAGATTTTTCGTTGGTTAAACATTTCAGTAACATATGACAATTCGAACAGTTCACGTTCGACCATAATAATATATGACCTTCCTAACCCGCTCCCCGAAACACGTGCGGTGATGATGTGAAAATAACGTCTGGAAACTATTATGGGTGGTCGTCGTCGGCGGTGTACGTACAGGCACGTTTTAATTGCAAATTTCCGGTCAATCCGTTGCATGAGATAGGTGATATGCGAACTTAACGACAAGGTTTTTTTGAGAAAAAAAGTTCAATTTTAAAATCGTCATAGAAAAATGTCGATGTCATGATCGACGGATTGACAAAGGAAAAAAGAAAAACCATAATCATGATAAGCCCTCGCTAACTTTGTAAAAAGTTCATTCTCGGGGCAGACTGTAATAATATATTTTTTTAAACAAAATAGCTTGAACAAATAAGAGCTCTACCTCCTACACCTCTCGACGAACAGCCCGTTTCATTTTGATTTTTAGTTTTTTGGAATATGTAGTGCATTTTTAAGATGTTTATTAAATTATTAAGTTTATTTAATCCACAGGACAAATTTGTACTATAAAATACTGCGGTGTGGCTATTTGAAAATCACAGATTTAAAAATCAGCGTCTGTCTTGAACAAAAAAAAAAAAAATTCAGACATCAGTTTATTTTAAACGTATGACTACAATGAGGAGGTAGAGCGATACTTTTGTCTCTTCGATCAAATTTCCAAGGAATAATCGCCTCACTTTGTATCTTTTAGATTACGTCCGCGGTGTGGTCAGTGTCACGGGGGAGCATCTCCAGCCTCAAGTCGTCGCATGTTTAAATGGTTTCGACTAGTTTTCAGGAACGTATTTTAATTTTTTTTTTAAATTGTTATTCGTTATCAATAACATGTATTATTATTCTTATCTTACATTCCACTGTTATAATATCATATCGACAGTCCCCTGCACGAGTTTAGCAACGTGTGAACATAATTTTTGTTCGATGCGAAAATCGGCCAAGAACCGATGTTAGCTAAGGTGCACCAGCTGTTTGGGCACACCCCAAGAGGTGCTCTGTCGAAAGAGCGTTTTCCAAATTTGGAAAAACAAACGAAAAACGCAGAACGATTCGCAAGAAAACTGAACATCGTATAAGTCACACCAGACGGCAATTCGTCGGCATATTCCAGCGAAAGGCGAGAACAAATGTTTCGACTCGGATTCAACGTTTCGCGCGAATAAAATTATTATTATGGACACTTTTTTTTTCTCTCCAATTTCGAATCGGACGTCTAAAGCGAACACCAAGATTCGAGGTCCTGTCGCGCCGCTGGATGCGTCATTTCTCGCGGGTACGTCGATTAAAAACGTGGTCAAAACGAAATAAAAAAACCACACACACACACGCTCGTCACGTCATTTCACGATATTAAACTGCAATTAGTGTTTTAATCATCGCTATGAATAACACTCGGTGTAGGAACGTTTTTTTTTTTTTTTTTTTCGTGTAGGCCCGACACACGTGGTGATAAATACGTGTAATTCTGTCGTCCGTTATCTGCAGGCGGCTATTATTATTATGTATATTTTATCGTGACTCGAGCACGTACGAATTTCCGCATAGGGATCTCCCACCCCCCGGAAGTACCTGTCGTTTGATTTGTGACGGTCCAGCGTAGCGTACCGCCCCTCTTCAGCCCGCTCGCCTATAGCTCCGCCCGCGACCAACGTTATCGGGGCGTAAAAAATACCTCGTGGAAAATATCGATAAAATCTTTGAAAATCCATAAAAAACGCGTTATATATATATGTGTATAAACATTTTAATGAGAACGTATTTGAACGTATTATATGAACGTTTTATGTACGATTGAAATAGATGTGCGCAACCGATTGATTTCGTCGGACGATAATCTCGTCACACCGATTCGTTTGTGTCACGTCGCGTGTTTATTTTGAAATTCAACCATCAACGCGTCGGATCATCGAATAAATTAAATAAATGGTTCGAATGAAAACGACGGGTTTTAACCAGAAATCGGGAACTAGAAATTCGGGGATAAAAAAAAGTCTGGCGGCCCGTGTACAAAATATACGACAATTTTCTTTTTTTTACTACAAAATAATCGACATGAAACATGTTGGTAGTAAATTTTCGTATAATTGTTCATTATTTTGATACAAAATTTATAGGGATAAATCAAGTGGAGCACTGGCAACAGTTGTATCTGAATTTGTACCAACATTTTATGAAACACATAATACGCATTTTAGACTGAGAAAATAGTAGTTTTCGATTTTTCTACCACACTTCAACGGTTCAGAATTCTCCAAAGCCCGTTTTTACTGAATTTAATACCGCATAGATTAAAATATTTAATTTTTTTTTAATACTATCAACGCACAACTTTCTTAATCTTTCTTATCTCGCATTCCGCTTTTATCGTAATAAAAACCGTGTTTTTTATATCGTTAAACATACGGCGATAATAAGATATTGCGGGCGAACGCAGACAGTACCTATCGAGTTACCGGCTGATGGCAATTGTATTTTTCTTTTACTCGCAGTATGTTAAAATATAAACGCATATTGTATATGTATAATGACGATTATAACTAGAATTTGTTGTTGTAGCAAAATATATATTGTCGAAGAGCTTTGAAAACCGCATAAACAGCATAGTTCGATTATTTCGATAGTGCTCGAAAAAACGTGTCAAGGTTTAAAATTTGAAATTTTCACACACACACGTAAGATAACTGTTTTTTCACGAATAAATACGTTTTAAATACGTATCAGTGCTCAGATATGATGTAAGCTCATTTTCGATAATTTTCGACACGTTTTTTTTTTCGAGTTCAAAGGGAACACCCGCGGAGTCTGCACGGCTGCAGCGAGTACGTCACATAATCGCAACAGCCCCCCGCGAGACCGAAGAAGGCCTTCACCGTGAGTAGTTATATTTGTTACTCTCGTAGGAGAACTCTGGCGCGTTTCGAATTCGTTTTTGAAAAAGCCGACAGAGACTCGCGGGGATTTCCTATTCTCGAATCGGTTTACGTGTTTACACCTTTTGTCCTTTACGTAAACGCGTGCGCGCAGTCACCCCAATTTCACGTCGTGTAATATATAAGTCGCACGCCCATCCGCAAACCGTATACACGATGCGATGTAATTCGCCGTCGTCCTTTCCTCCTGCCCGCGTCCCCGTTCCTGATCCCGCGTCCCGTTTGACGGGGCACTTTGAGTTTTCACGGTGGATTTACACGAAAAGTCCCCGGCGATTGATTCTCTCGACAGGTTTTAATCCTGCGTTTACAGACCGGTGCTCGCCGTCGCCGACGAGGGGGTCTGTCACCGCCGTCGCCGCCGCCGCCGCCGGTTCGTTGGGTCGCTGCTGCAGGGGAGATGATGAGTCAAACCAAAAATCCCTTTTCAAACAACCGCGTGCGAGCGACCGGCCCATTCATACATGTATTTTTTACCCTTTGTACGGGCTATTAGTCATCTAGCAGCTCTCCTCTTTATTATTATTATTATTATGAGTACACTTCAACGCAGTGCGCGGTAGTCGGTCCGTATGACGGCGGCGGCGGATTGAATGACATCATCCGCGAGGCGTGTGCGCGAGACGGAAGGGCGCAAATACACAATATATTGTAATTTATATATTTTTATGACTAATGACGATAAATCGCAAGAGACCGCGACGACGACACGCCCGGCGATAGAGTAGTACATATTGTATTGCTTCGCGCTTATCGCAAAATCGAAAAAAAAAATTGCGACGGTGACTATACTCTTATAAAAATAGGTATTCCTAATGACAGCGAATCGAAAACCCGAAAAACGTACGTTTCACCGCGGTACGTCACACACAATTCGAATCGTCGTTCTCGGCGAGTTTGAAGGTCCGTAAAATTCCGCACTACACGTGATGGGGGCGACTTAATCGGTGGCCGTATTTCGAGCAGTTTTTCAGGGCGCGTCGGAGAATTTCCCTACGACAAAGACTCGTTTTAAAACTGTTTACCGACTCGAATACCAATAAAACCGTTAAATCCAATGGGAAAACACCGTACTGTTTTCATTCCACTCCGATAGTCAACACTACGAATTCACTAATACAATATAGACGACGCGTGTAGGTTGTTTATACTCGTTACAAACATGAGTAATGATGGTATCAACCCTCGAAATACGTCACTGCTAGACAGGAAGAAGGCAAGCGGAACAATGATTTTATTGCTATCGGTATACGATTAAGTAGAGTATAAAACAATATAATATGTACAATGTGTATCGTATATTTTCGACCATAAATTAAATTGATTTTTTTCGTCAATTATATTTTAGATAATTATTTATCAAAACAACAAAGACTTCCGACGTCGTCGCATTATTTATCATTATTTGTGATGTTTTAATTTTTCAAATATTTTTTAATGGTTAATCCCTAGAATTGTACACGTACTCATTTGCTATTTTCGTAGGTATACGATTTTCAAATAATAAATCGAAGTAATATTATAACAACGAATCTACCGCGAAAACCAACAAGTATAGTCGCACGTGACAATGGTATCGAATGTGTACCTATGTACTTTTCAAATGACATATTATAATTAAATAAATAGTTTAATAATCATTACGAATCGCCTTAGTTCGAAGTCTTTGTCAGTCGTCGACATATTTTAATTCAATAATTTCGCAACAACATTTTTCAGTCAACACGTTTTTATACACGTTCAGTCTATATCGTTTGCACATTTGTTCCGATCTCGATGAACGTTATTGAGAAAATAAAAACTATTAAACTTATCGTGTAACCACATACATATGAAGTTCCATTGTACAGGGACGTGTCCTTTCTGGTCGTTCAATGTGCTCACGACATTTCATTAGCTTATTGTCTATTGTACCAAAACAATTATTATCCATCTTAATTATCCATACCCATCACGTCCAATAAAACACAATATCCACCGTAACCATAACGACCAATGTGTGACGCATTTATGACCAACGGGCAACAATTGGCCTAGCCAGGGGGATTTCGGGTATGATACAAACTCTCCCTCGTTGTTTTGTTTAAGCCTTCGTTTATCGCAGCCGAATGTGCGTGTGTGTGTGTTTTTTTTTTCAAAAAGACTTCCATGTATCATAATAATTAATACTTTAATAACGATAGCGATCAAATCCTCTCTACCCTAAAATAAATCTATTTTAATTTTAATTCACTTGGCCGTTTGTGGTTTCATACACCATAGATTGCAGTTTATAATAATTCTGCGATCATACTTCACTTGTAAGTATCAACCTAAAAAAATGGTAATGTTTATAAATACGCACTCGAACGATCATATACAAGTGCAATCAACTCACCTAAGTACAACGACAAACAGTGAATTTTTCCACATCAAAAAAATTAGTTAAATTTTAATATCATATTTTCGATTTCGTTAATTACTATAAGCAAGTAATAGAAAAAAAAAATAAAAAACAGAAGAAAAATAAATGTATTATTGTTTATAGGGCCAATCGATCATGTACACAGAGATTTGAATCTCGATCAAGAACGTTGCTCGCGAAAACAGTAAACATATTATATTATGATCGTCGTACAACATTTGAAATTGAAAAATAAAAATACTCTACACTGTACGCTAGATTTTATAAAGTCAAATTAATTTAGAGTTGATATTAAAATGTTTGAAACGTTATTTTTCAACAAGAGGTGCTAAAGGCTTACACGTAATATACGAAATAACACGTCATAGTTATGCCAATACATGTTGTGATAGTTGGTCGGATGCGTTGTTGGCTGAAAGCACTCGTCTTAGCAAACGGACGTAATTTCAAAAGTACGTATATTTTATTATTATTATAACGTAATAAATAACGTAATAAATCATTGCGTCGCACTGCTGAAATAATAACAATAATAATAATAATAATAATAATCTGTTATTATTGTTGCGGGATGGTGTTACGTCAAACGAGGCGAGGATTGCGATTAGGACGTCGACGGCTAAAAACGGCCGCGTAAGGTCGACGACGATTGCCGTCGCTTACGTTTGGTACGTATATTTTTCATCGTGTTGTAAGTCACCGGAAACGCGCTCGAAATGCAACGTTGCAACCGATGTGCCGGAACACGATGGGGGTTTCGACAGTAGGTACAGATAACTCGCAACGCTGTTTACCTACCGTAAACGATTGCCGATTTCGTAACGAACAGACGGGTGCAAACGACACGCGATTTGTTGTACGCGAATACCATGCGTGTTTTCGCCGTCGACGACAAGCCATCGAGATGGCGACCGCGCCAGGCGCAGAGAGAATTCAGCGGTGGCTGACTTTACCAGATCTCGAATTCATCGCGGTTTTATTTATCTCGACTAGCTCTTTCTTTCCGAACCTTACTGTCTACATTTGACCATCGAAACGTCCAGTGGCCGATCGAAAATCCAAACGGTCGAATTTCAAAATCACAAACACTTTTGTCAATTATTATTTATTAAAAGGCAACTAAAATCCATGTAAGTTCGCGATGAGTAATTTTTAATAGTTAAAATGATATTCATTCGAAACATTTATGCACATAATATATGTAACATATATAACACTCATAAACAAGACATAATAATTATAAAACTAATAAGACAAGTTTCGGGTGGGAGCCAAACGTCCATGTTGCTTAAAATATACGTAATCGCTATTGTTCTATTTTTTTTCCTTTCAGATTTTTCTGAACCTAATACGCCGGCAACGATCGCGTGACGTTTAAAATGAGCGAAGGGAGCCGCTTTCGCAAGACTATATTGGATTACGACGACGCGTATATATCGAATTTATCCGCGTATTCGATTACGCGCCGCCGCGGTAGCGAATATAATACACACGGCTCTACGTACGCCGCCGCGTGAGTGTCTATTTTTTCGACGTTTGAGACGCTCGGGCCAAAAGGAAACCGACGATTCTCATACGCCACATCTCACCGTTAACGTTTCGGGAAAAAATCACGCGACACGCGTTTAATAATATAAAGCGCGATATTCGGTAGCACCACAAGTCGTGCGCGAGTATATTATATTAATTTTTATGATAATATATATATTATTATTTATTTGTCACTATAGGTACGTGTTTGAAATTTCTTTCTCATTGCTACGAACATCGCGAAGCGTACGCGTCGTCGTCATCGATACGGTCATTCGACATTATATTATTATATCGTAATTGTACGTGTACGCGAAACAAAAATATAATACAATCGCGGCCTGCAATAGTGACGCGGCGCGCGCTTGTGAAGTGAGTGCGCATACGTTTTTACTTTTCAAAAGTCTATTATTGATGTTAAAATGCACGTCTACAAACGTTGTCATACGTCGAACGATAGTCAACAATATTGTTGTCACGATAAAATAATGTAATTGTTTTTACAAAATAACTTATCACATATATTATATTGTGTTGCATAATTATGTAATGATATAGTGTCTACGTATGAGACTTGACATATTTCTAACATAATATGATATTCACACGTATAAGTAAATGGGCACTTCGACTCGAAAAAACATATAATATTTCAATCGTCACACGAAACAATGATTTCACGCCTACACTTTTTCCGCCCGATTTTAAAGTCGAAACGCACGGAGCGCCAGAACCCGAAAAACGCTCCTCTTCTAAGCTACAATAGTATTACTCCGATTTGGGGTCGCACGACGAAACTATCCGACATTCGCTTACTGGAGGCGTTACAGGCGATCATAGTAGTTGACGATTAATATTGCCGAGACGCCCATGGTATGTCTCGAACCTTGATCTACAAAACGACCTATACGTCGCAAGAATCAATCATCAGCTCTTCGTTATTACAATAGATCTTCACAAGGACCCTAAAAAATTACAAAAATCCTCTTTTCAAGTATTTTTCACTTTTCACTGTTCTGAGAAATCCCATTAATCAGAATTTGGTCGAAAAAAACGCATCGTTATGTAAAAGAAGTAAATTTGATTTTTTCTTTTGTTTTTCCCCTTCCTTGTCGAAACGGGGATCTGGGCCTATCGATGCTACAGAAACGACGTCCTCGCAGTTGCGACATCTAGTCAAACGGTCTACATAGGACTTGGTCCGGCCAACCAGCTTCCAATGAAAAAGAGATTAGCAAATGACAATGATGACGTGATGGGATTCGACCAAATGATAGTATCGTCGAGCGGTATCAAAGATTGTAAAACGTGAATTGAAAATAGAAAAAAAAAATCGTCGATTTTTATCGACTCTAGGCCTATCGAATCGCCCGTACCGGAAATAGGATCCGCAGGTGGTTGACCAGTCCACGCGAATCGTCGCGAAACCGGAAGCGCGATAGCCGGACGTCTATCCGATAGTCGGTGCCAGTCGGCCGCGCTGCAGAGACCACAAGGTTTTCGTCGACAACTACTGCGCTTCCGGCAACAGCGCCCATTTTCTGGTCTTACCTGCCTGCGACACCCACACGACACGTCCGGCGAACAAAATACTTATCAATAAGCATTTCGTCGAAATCCCGGAAGAATCGAAGAAAATTAGAAATAGTCCTAAACAATCGGTAGAATTTAAAACGTACAAACAACCGTTTACGGAAAACTCGGATTCATTTAGTTCGATGAACATAGTATATTGAGATCGATACACACGTACTGCTCGAAAAATGCGCGCTAGACTGAAAATCATTGTTTACAGTATAATGAAAACAGCATAATATAATATATCATCGTAAAGCCTAACGAATTCTATATCGAGAACACGTCATCAGTATGATTCAAACAACAGCGCGGTTTTCCAAAGAACCAAATACCACTACCACGCGATTCGCCGGATCGGCGACTCATCATCGCTACAAATATACGTTTTTGAATTAAACTAACTCGTTGAAAATCGCCAAGCGTGAACCATACGTATGTATGAACAGGCACGTACAGGCAGGGCGGGGGGGGGGGGATCCAGACCCCCTCCGAAATTTTCAAGTGACTTCCGCGTAGCAACGCAATATATTAATTAATAATAAAAATAAAAATGCATTTCTCTGCAATTCAACACGCGTTGTGTTGCGTATTTATTAGTAATAGAAAAATATAGTAAATCTTATATACGAGTCTAACGTCTATATAATAGTCTGCAACTCGTGCAAAATTAGAAAAAAGCATAATTTTTTTTTCTTCATATATTTAATTTTTAACCTCGAGGAGTTCCAACGTTGGGCGGAAAAAAGGGATTTTTTTTCTCAAGACCCTCCTCAAAAATAAAAAACCCCGAAACGAAAATTCCGGATCGTTCGGACCCTGCCGCGGTCGGCGGTGTCGTCGGCTGATTCCCAACGGCCGTTTAATATTATTCAATTCCACTCGAACGAAATCGAATTTCTTTCCTTTTTCGGCGGCCGCTGGCGCGCACGCGACGCGAATTATAATGTTCCGTACGACGTATTGTATAGTAACGTGCGCGAGAAAACTACGGCGAACGTCAGTTTGCGCGGCGGAGGCCACTCCGGTCCGAATTCGTCACCGCGTGTTTACTTGACACAATAATTATTATTGTTATATTGCACACGTGTTCGCCTACCGTCTACGCGCTGCCGATATTTCGCGGACATCGCGAACTACGCGACACATCACACATGTCTGAACCGACGATCGAGTCATTCTAATTGCAACGTCTACGCGTGATATCACGCGTGCGGTTACGAAATCCATAGTAAATCGTGTATATATTATATTTGACGTGATACGCTATTATTACTATTGGTATCATCATTATTATCATTATCGTTATTATTATTGTCATTATTATCATATGACTATAGTATTGTTGTAGCCGTACAGTAATTATTAGCAAACTATTTTGTTATTGTCGTCGAGTCGCTATAACTATGTGGTGTACATGTACCTACTGCGACGTAGGTATATACACAAGTTATACATAAAATGTCGATTAAAAAAATGTTAAAAAATTTTTAAACGATTGCAGAGTTCAAACCCTCCGGTCGGCCGAAGAGTTTCGTCGGCTTTCGAGTTTTTACTCGGATTTTATTATGTGATTGAAATATTGTGTTAAAAAAACTTCATCTTATAATCGGCAGAAAAAAGAAAATTTCAATTCTCCTACAAAAATCACAGTATACATCGAATCACTATTACAAGTAACACTATTGAAATCGATTCTCGGGGTTATTACTGTAATACGGAAGTGTTATGAAAAATAGAATTGTTTTAAAATGTTGAACACCCGTTACTCAAACAATTAAACCTTGCTCAACCTGTTTAGATAAATATTTCAAACACAATTATTAAATTAATAGGCCGGAGTTTTAAAAGTTTTAACATTTTTATTCGTACGTACTCAGGTTATGCTAATATTAGTCACTTGGTTTACCGTTTAGTTTTCACGATAACGGCGATAAAAATATAAGTAACTAATAGTGATAATAAAACCAGGTCGTGAATATCAATCGCTAAAGAACACTACAATATGCAAGCAAAAACGCACTCGAGATCCCCAAAATGTACGCCGCAGTTAAAAAAAAAAAACAGAGTCACGAGCTAAAAATAAGAGGAAAAACGTCGAGAGCTCGTGGTCGTTACAAAAACGTAATGAATTACAATAACAGTTTATTGTAGGAAAACTATCTCTGTTCGATTTTTTTAAACACAAACTTATGCTTTTAAAAAACATTTATTGTAAACACAGCATTGTGTTTATATACTCGTCTGACGTCCTCATTTTATTTTTATCGTATTCAAATCATTTCATTGACGTGTGCATTGCATGTGATTTTACAATTCTCAAATGCGTAGTTAATGATATTCCATTTAAGTTATTTATATCCACAGGGACATAAATCGACGAATCGAAATTCAAATTTCTCATCGTTTTTCAAACATGTAATAGATTTATCAGAAATTTAGGCAGAAGAATTTACTAAAAATGTGCAAAACCGTTAAGCTTGAACGTCGAAATGTGCGAAAACACAATATGTTATGTGTACACAACTCTTAGTATCTCACAGATTACACGAAACAGATTGTACGAGAATCTGCGGTAATTCTGGGAAACGTATTTTGCAGATACATTTGTTATTTGAATTGTCAACAAGTAAATATATTTATATTTATATATGCAAATTCTACAACATCGTGACCTCACTATAATGACGGGCGTAACTTGAACCTTTGGGGCCAACTCAATTACATACATATTACATTATATTATACAAAATATAAAATTATGTTTATTATATTATGTTCATCTATATTTAATACCATCCCATCAACGTAATATAATAATCGGCGGCAGCTTTGGGGTGGACGAAAAATACATGCGGTGGGTGTGTCTCATCTACATTTTCGGAGTAAACAATGTTCGATAAGTATTTTTCTTGGCCCAAATTTTTGGATAATAATTTTTTACCTATTCGTAATTTGTTTTATTTTTTATTTTACCATTACGTCTATCATTGAACGCGTCGATATGAAATTGAAGAATCAATAACCGCGAAAATTTAGTTCGTCGTGTGTGTTGATGGAATAGACGCGGCCGCTTTTAAAGTACAAAAATCAATAAATAAAACTAATCCGGTTTTCATTGTCAAAAGGTGGGGTACCACCGGCTAAGGGTCGCAGTATAATTCAACAAACAAACGAACCCTTTCTAACCTGTTGTTATCGTCACACCGCCTAATACCCGGCAGCACTGCAATGGTTGACCCGGAGGTAAGTATATAATTTGGCGAAATCGATTCGCACGAAAATCATCGACTTTCTCTAATTTACTTTTTTCATTTCAGTCCGATCGTAGTCCGAAATTCCGAATATTTTATGAGTTTGTTGGCCATCAAATGCGTGCGCAGTATTTATTTTTTTTTAACCGATTGATTTCGTTTATTTTACGAGCGTTTAAGAAAGTCAATTTTTTTACAAAATAAACAACGCCGAAAAAAAGTCGCCTTTTTTATAATCAACTGTTTTTATACAATAAATGTTTAGATATCTATATTTTGTTCTTTCAATTGCCGAATTGAAACTTTTTTTTTCAAACATTTTGATAACAATACGGAAGCAAATTATGTATTTTTTCATCCGCGTATAAGAAAGTCGATCGCGTTAATTTTCCGTCCACGAAAGGAACAATAATATTAAAATAATTTATACACATTACATACGTATGTTGTAGCCTACGGATCGTTATTTTACGATTTCGATACAGACAATTGTAATGTTTAAATATGTGTGATAATATTTTTCCGGAAGTGAGTCGTGTACATATATGCATAGGTTGCCGATTGAAAGATCTTTTGATGTGTGAGTATTTCCGGAACGAACAAGAGGAACTCCGCAATCGTTCCTCGATAGGAAATATAAAAACGGAACGACGAACGATTATTGTTTTTCTCGTCCGAATACGCAGAGATAAATCGTTATCGGAATGAATTGTTTTTAGGTCAGACGAAACGTATAATTTACGTACATAATATATTCAGTTGAAAATTCAAATTATTAAACGTGAAATAATCAAAAAAATATATAAAAAATTTAAGTAATAAAACTCTTATCCCTCGAAAGTCCTCGCTAGTCGATGCAATCTCAGAAGGATCCCTGAACCTCATCCTGACGGTCGAATATTATATATCGTTTTTTCTTGAATTGTGTTAACCTTAACACGCGGTCTTAAATACTCTTAAAAATTAGTTTAATTATGTCATTAGTTTTTAAAAATCTAATTAAAATTTATTTATTACAATAAAAAATGTTTTAGTTCTGGATTAGGAGAAGAAACGCATTTTTCTAGATCTCAATCCAAAACAAAAGTATCTTGGCCTCGTGTCTATGACACTAGTACTATACATTATACGTTTTATCCTTTAGGTAATTTTAAATAAATAATGAAAACCCGCCGCATTCTACAAGAGAAATTCTGATTAAAATGCCTACTTGTGAAACATGTGAAATTGTTTTCGAGTTGACAATCGCAGAGGTGAGTGTACTACTACGGACGTGAGAAAACTTAAGAGTTTTCGTTAGCCCAACCGTTATTTTCACCATTAAATGCATACGATTCGTTTAATCACCGACTATTTTGTATATGACATATTATACTCGTATGTAGAGAAAAAAAACCCTCAATTACTCATTGAAAAAAAATTTAATTTTTTGTTCTTATTTTGATAACCGTTATATATTTTTAACACCGTAATCAACGTTAATTTTACTAGATGACGACGCACACTCAAAATATTAAGTTTGGGAAGTATTAAGTTTGTGAAAATTCGGCGCATTCCTCGAGGACTTTAATTAATCGAGTAAAATGTACACTATTGTTATCATCTTCAACATAAGCGCACGCACGAATATGTTAATATTTATAGCGATGATATAATATCGCCACGCGCGCCTCCTCCGCGCTGGATTTCAGTTCTATTTAATCGACTCGAAATCAAATTGGCCTGCCCACACACCGTCCGCGATTAGTGTACGCGCGCATATTTGCAGGTATGCAGAGGTGATAAAAAAATTATATTATTACATTTTCAGCCGTCGCGCGTCGTTACATATTAATATTATTATTATTTATCACGAACCGCGCTGAAGGAGGACCAAGTTTTTAGGAAGCAATCGATTTGCTTTGTGAGAGAGGGAAACTATTGAAAAATAGCCTTGATCGTATCTATGTGTAGTAAACAATATTGTAGTATAACTAGTAATCGTATTTTGAAATGGAAAACTATCGCGATCGATCGAGTCTTATTGCGTTTCGGTATTATACCGAATAAACTGAAAATAAAAATCGGGGCATTTCGAACGTTTAGTGTAAATTTGTGGTCGGGCTGAAAGTTTAGTTAGCACGTTTTGAGAGGCGCGAAATTCTTTTGATTGCCTACTCAGTACTCTCATTTCGTTTTTTTTTTTTTTTTAATAAAGAATAATAAATTATCATCGACGTAAAAAACGTATTCAAGAAAATAATATAATATTAAATCGTCATTTTTTTCAGTTATTTATTTATTCGTGAAGCAAGAAGACAATAGGTTCATAAGACTTATAATTATGAACCGTATATAAGAAAAACAACAACGGGAGTTCAGTAATAATAATTAAATCATGATTAATTCGGTATCAGTCTATATAATTTCTAGTTACTATTTTTTCTATTTCTGTCGTAATTATACGATACAGTTATTATATAATAGCATAGTCGGCCGTCTTTATTTTCCCACTAATTTTTTTCGATGGTAAACATACGGACGAAAAAGCATAGGGCCAGAGATTGGAGTCGGATGAGATACAGGTCACTGTGGGCGATTGACATTGGTGATTGATGATCTTTTAAATTGTAAATCAATGTGCCTTGGAAAAACGAGAGCGGGTGGGTCCAATGAATACAATATTATCGTACGACGAAACGGCAACGACAACAAGAGCTGTCGACGTTTTCGACGCGTTCACTAGAGCTTTTAGTTTTCAGCGCATTTAAAATAGAAATCCACCACAATAGTAATGGAATAGGTGTCAATCGAGATACGAGATATGATACGATTTTTACAGACGATACAACTACACAACAGTACGACAACGATTTTGGGACGCGAAATGTCGGAAAATGTCGCGTACGAAAACCGCGACGTAATATCGTGTGACCGTCATGGCGGAAAACATCCTGTATATAGTCCCAGCCTTACACCTGGCTCCCCGGCCTTGATTACGAATTCGTTATACGGGGCCTGCTGCAACAGCGTCGTCATCGCGAGTACTATAGTGTGGGATATGTGTGGTTTTTTTTTTTTTTTTGCTGTTCAAAAACTGACACGTGTTGTTTATTTACTGCGACATCGGACACGCGCGTGTGTGCGAAAGCGCGTCGTATTCAATTATAACCGATTCATATATACTCATCGTCGCGGCGGCGCGGCGGCGCGGCGGTCGTGTATACGAAATAATACGTACGCGCGGTCGGACGTGATGATTTATCGGCGATCTATCATTCACGGACGGTTTTCATAAATACGACGATGTAGTCATCGACGTAACGCGCAATTTACGCGGTCGTGGACGTCCGGCGGCGAGGGGATCGAGAAGGGACGTTCGCTCCCCCTGGATTTTTAATGTCGTTTGTAAATAACGCGACGTGTCGATGTCGAACGCGTGGCCGTTTAAACGGATATGATTCAGTCTCACAGTCCGGCCGAAAGTTCTGGTTTTCAACGGATTTTTCAACCGACAGCAAATTTTTCGAGAATTAACGAGTTGCACAAAATATATATATAAAAGTCGCGGTTGACGGCCGGGCGATCGTTACTAATGAATTAGTCTTTTGAACATTCGAAGGCAAACTATGAAAATTATGTTTTCAGAAAAAAACGATTTTGAGCGAAAAAAAATTAGTGGATTAGCTTTTGTTATTACAGATATTAGCAGTGGAATCGAATTTCTTAATTATATTGATTGAACAAACTTTTGTCAAAAAAAAAAAAAAAATTGCAAATTTCCATTCTGTTGGTAATTGCAGTTACCTGATTCTTCAATTTGCCCGTTTTTGTCATTTTTCGTCAGTCTATTACACGTAGTATTAGGATAACTATCAGGAAATTCAAAAAATGATTTCCCGAACACACCAAATAGTCGCGATTTCCATCCAAAATATTCGCGGAAAGTTTTATCATCGTACCGAGTCTTCTGATCGAAATCGCGAGAACGGAAAAAAACACACGCGTGGAGGTAAAACCACCTCAGAATCTAATCAAAAGCAGAAAGCGCGTACCTAGACGACGTTATTACCTTGCTGCAGTTTTGATGACCTTTAAGAATTTATTAGAGAAAAAAAATGAAAAAAACCGGTAAAATATTTGACTAGTATGTCTTTGATGTAGACAATTCGAGTGATAAATTTTTAACAATAACCTCAGCCTGCAGACGAAAACGGTTTTGAGCTACGTGCACGCGGCTATTTGCCGCGCCGACAGAACAATCGAACAAATAAACAATATAATGTAAAACACACGAATCAAAGTGCGACGGTGACGACGACGACGACGACGACGATCGATATCGCTTAAACAACAATAATAATATTATTACACATCCATCGGTGTCGTCTACACCGTGTACCTGTGTACATAATGCGCGGCTAAAATGTACGTACGCCGATGCCATCACGTCATCGTCTTTGAAAACCTCGTACGTATTACAATCGTTTTAATGGACGGACAACGGGCGTAGCGATAATACGTTATATGCGTGTGAGCCCCGTACGCGTGGACGACTATTTTTAACGGAAATTCGTAATGTCCTGACCGCCTACAACGTGCGTGTGAGCGTGCGCACGTTATAGACGCGCACACGGCATACGTATATAGTGAATTCTTCGCGCGCCGATCCGCGACACACGGACGAGCCCGGCGTCCGGGACTCGTTGTTTTAACCGATCCGACTTATTTTCATCCTTATTTGATCTAAAATTGGCCGGTACACTGTCACGGCGTACCGCAGACACTAGACGTGATCAAGTTCCTGTGCGGGGAAGGGGTCTTCGTATCCTCATACGAAGTTTGACGGGCAGCTTTGGTTACGACGTGATCACACGATAATATTATACGTCGCGAACGATGCAGATAGTCTGATCGTCATAATATTCTCCGTTGTGTGCGAACAAGTCACAATCGTCACGAAGAATTAATCTCCCTACAGGAATCCGCCGATTTTGCCTATTTAAAAGCGTGGGCGAGTTTGTCACCGCAGTGCGTACGTGGCGTATAGTGCAGTATTCTAAAACCGTAAGACTTGCTAATGACGTGTGATTATCAATTTAACTAGTTTCTGTTCTATGACTACAGGCGATTATTGTTCGCGCGTGTATAATTATTAAATGTGGGAGTATATTTTGTTGTTCGTCCATCGCGTTCAGTTTTGCGACGCGTCGCGTATACATCATCACTTTACGCGACATGATATTATTGTAATAATTATAACGTGTACGTGTATGTATATACGCGTGTGATGATATTCGATATAACGTCGAAACTTCGATGTGCATCAGTGGTTCTCAACAGTTTTTGATTCGTTTCACACTTGTCGATGAAAATTCGACGCCACCGTGTGAGAAAAACGTAAACGGTTTGAACACTGTATGAAATAAAAATGAAAAAATAAATAAATATACCGATCAAACATTTTGTTCGAACTATGGCAGGTCGGTTTGATTAAATATTGAAATTTTTCTTTTTATAAATCAACAACGGCTAAAAAAAAAAATGCTAAAAAATAATATTGTGAACGATCGGGACAGGTCCAATATGTGACCTACCGTTGACTATTTGTACTTATCCATCTAGTCATCATGATTTAAATATCGTGTAGTTAAATAATATTATAAATCTTATCGAATTTTAAGGATTCAATCTTTTTTGAATAGGCGAAGAGTGGCGGTGGACTCGAGGTACTAAAAAAGAAACCGTTTTTAAAAACACATTTGGTAAACACGTTGAAAATACCATGAAAATATGAAATATTATAATATTAACAAGTGTTTAGCCGGAAAGGAAACGAGGTACGGTTTTTTTTTTTAAACATATTTAATAATATATTATAGTAGTGTATTGTGTACAAAGAAATTTACATATAAAATACCAAATACAAATCAAACGATAGTTCACACGTTTGACTTATTCCGAAAAACGTATGCTAAATTCGAGAGATGACAGTGGAAAGAGCATATTATCGTCGTCTTCTCACAGTCGTTTTTATGAGCGACATTTTTTTTTTATGTGTCTCGATATCGTGTTACCCTTGCATTAGGTCTATGTCACCACGGTTGAGAACCACTGATAAAATAGACTTCAATGGACGCAGGCGAGTGTGGGCGCGCAGTAAAAAGTTCGTAAAAAGTCCAAAGTCGTGTTTATATTATAATATGATGTGCGTTAATGTTGTTGTACGTCGCGCCGTGTTTGCACCTGTTTTCAATTACTGCGGTTTCGTTTGTTTTGTGTTTTTGTTGTTTTTTAACATTTTTTTTTTTATTTGATTTCAAAACCGCCTGTGTTTGTTATGTTTTTTTCACGGTCTCGCCGGGCGGCGACAACAGCTTTTGTTTCAGAACTCTGTCGATGTTAATTATCGCGAGCTTGCGACTCAACGCGTCTGGGACGTTTGAATATTGCTCCGTTCCTCTTGCCACGTGTTTCCACGGGAGTCTCACATTGGATTTAGACGATTGTATATAATAGGTTTTATTTCAGTCGACGTAGACTTGATCGTCGGCGATCGAGTTTAAAAATGATTAAATTGGCGTTATAATCAGACACAATTGAGTCGATTTGTGAAAATTGTATTGACGATTATTTGTTAGGTCCTGTGGGCGGTACCTTTGGTATTGTAACTTTGTGCGGGTAGAAGGATTATTTTTGCTTTAGATCTCCGCCCAGAATAAAATCCCGACTGCGTGTGCCGATGTATACGACAATACCGCGGTCGCGATATATTCGCGCGAATATCGCGTGCTCCGATCGCCCCCGCACGTGTTTTCGAATTATTTTACGACGAAGTGATTTCGCGACCGTGATAATTAAACGTTTGAATTTTTATCACGCCAGCCGAGAAACGTAGTAAAATATTATAAGCGTATAATACACGGGAAACGACCGTTAAAGATTATATTGTGCGCGTGCGTCTGCGACGCGCGCGAGAGGGGCCGCCACCCTCGCTCGGTGTTACGTAGTTTACGTTTATTATAATAATAATATTTGCGCCCGACCCTTCGTGGAAATTCTCCGACTGTCGGGGTGCATCATTGCCGTGCGCAGTTATTCCCATAAACTTTTTATTGTTTTCTAACTGGTCGACGTGGCGTCAATTGGTCAATTTATCGACGTAAAATGTCGACATTTTTAAACTGTCAGTACGCTCTTTGAACAGCATGATATTCTGTAATATGAATATTTGAAAAATGATTGTTTTTTTTTTTTTAAGAACCAAATGCCAAGTACAAAAATATTGTCATTTAAAATAATCAATAACATCGGATATATTTGCGTGAAATCTATTATTACTCGAGTAAAATGAACTCGTCCGCTACTGAACAGTTATAATCGGTAATACGAACGTATGAAAAACAATCGAAATTTTGTTGAAATTAATCGCTTATCCACTCAAATCCCTGCACTCTACAAATCCGGCGAGTCGTCGAGGCAGGAGATAATGGCCATCACGTTGTCCGGCAGCTCCTGAAGCCAGAACTCCTTCAGTGCGTCCTCACCGATGCCCGTTGGACTCACGCTTCGTATGTCGCGGAGTAGTAACTGCAAAGGCCGGGCATTTATGATATTTATAGGCCGCGTTTGTTTGCAAACCAGCTTTCAAGAACTTGGAATTTGTTTTTGACGCCAACGTCATCCGATATTTCAGTAGTACTTCAAAAACGTTCGGTTACAATTATTTCAATTTCGCTTCGAAAAATTTTGAAACCAATTCGGTCAAGTCACTATGCACACAGACCGTGCCCTAGCCAAGCTCTATATTTTTTAAGAACTCGACCGGTCATACTCTGCGATACTTATGTTATAGTGTTGTAATAAAATTAATAGTATCTAACGAGTATATAAAACGTTTATTATATGTACCGTGGGTATTATTAACATATAATTATTGTCGTATAACACATAATCGTCGTATGAAAAAATAGTATTAGTTTATTTATAAAATACGAATCGTTTTAGTCACGGTTTATAAATGTATAAAACAAGTCATCGGACGACATCCCGATTGAAAATCATAATTCTATAAATATTATAAAATTATCGCTAGTAACGAAAAAAACCACATACGTACGTACTTAGCCAGCTCAGATTCTCGGGGAGACTATCGAATACTTGAAAAATCGTACGAAATATTAAACAAATATTTCGTATTTTATGGGCTTGCGCATTGTAACTATATTATTAGGTACTCGTTATACTCGTAATACATAATTATTATGTATTTTATGAATTTATATCAGCATAATATGGACTTCAATAAATGTGATATCTTGAGAGTATAAATATACGCTTATCGGTTTACTATGCGTTTTTGTCGACTCCCCCGTAATATGATAAACACGTGTAAACTAAAATCTAGATAAAACACTCGTTCCACTCTGAAGCGGAAACGAGTTGAAAAAATTTTATAACCGTCGCACAAGACTGATAGCATAGTATTATAGTTATGTAACTCGACGATTACGTGTAGTTCGACAATATCTGTTTTAAATACTGAATGCACAATACTTATATCATCATAAGAGCTCGCGGCGTTTAGACGACTTTTGCATCTTGACTTCTTAGACGACGCCTTCCTGGCGGCAACGTACGTATTTCAATATCACAGGGATGTAAATGGAAAACCAATTTTTGACACATTTTAATGTTGTTTCGAATTATTTTTCGCTAATCGGGAGTGTTTTTTCACCATTTTGTTATTTATTTTATTTAAATTTTTACAATTTTTTATTTATTAAATGATTAATTTATTTCAATATAATCTTTATCGATAATATTAAAATTTAACATTCGTCTATACGTTTTATTCAACGCATATTAAATATATTTTATAATTATAATATCATATTGATAAATTTTGATTTGTAATAATTTTAATCATTTTTGCGAGTGTATTTTAGTGTATTTTATATGTGTAGATTAATTTTTTTCACTACACTTTTATGGTATTTTTATAGGTTTTTTAGGCATCAAAGTGTGGTCCCTAATACGCGTGAATACTTGCTAATATTTTATCCGGTCGTGTACTCATAATCGCGTTGTAGACATGTTTTACACATCGTTATAATTAGGACAAATGAATTGCAACGATTGCGTATTTGTTTTACACGACTACGAACATAGCAGAGTATGTAAAAAATATTCGGTTTATGTCGAGACAGAGTCAGGTGATTATGTAATTTAATTTCACGTATAAAATGCAAACTTTGAGGTTTTTTTTTTGTTTTCAGTGCATACTTCTTTCTTTTTATTTGTAATAGCATATTTCAAACATAAATTATGAAAAAGAAAAAGTAATTGATAGTTTTACAAATATTTTTTCCGTCGACGAATTATTTTTTCTCAACCTTATTTAATTACACGGCTTCGTCGAATTTAAGAAAATTCACTTCAAGCGCATATTTTATGGTTTTTAAATGATCGCGTCGTAATTTTTTGCGGAACCACATGTATTGTTTACTCTTTCACAAAAAAAAAAAAAATCACACGTGCCAAAACAATTGCAATTCGCTTTGAAAACGCATATTTCATTATTTTCGAATAAAATCAAAAGGTTTCCGGTAAACCTAACGTCACGGACGAAACGACTTTAGATGATGAAATACAGTTTGCTGCGGTAGCTGTAGCTACCCTTACTGTAGTAAGGGCCACCGAAGTACACATTTTTAGAAAAGTTAACACTCAATAAAACTTTCGGTGCTATTGACTTGGTCTTTTTTCAAACAGTGATCCCCGTTTTCATCTCGCCAAGTCGACTAGTCCAAAGCTCTGACTCCTCCCCTCCCCACTAATATTAAGGCTTCACGAATTTACCCACACGTTCGGTTGAACAGGCGCGTTAATTTTACAAGCATTAGTGTGTTGTCTCGAAATCTTCAAAATGTGAAAAATACCCCGAAAGACTTAATAATTGTAAGGTCGAAGTTTCCGTTAAAGAAGAGGGACACAGAATACAGTCGAATATCGTGTTTCTTTATAGCTTTATTTCACAGGGGAAAGGAGAAAACGATCTCGCGAGAGCTGATTGTCTCGACTGCTTTATGATTCTCGAACAAAACCAAAAGTATCGTACGTATTTTTATTTAGACGTAAGTACGAAACGAAAAAACCGCTCGTGAACAATAATAGGTAACGCACCACGCTGAGTTCCGCCGAGAACCGTTTCCCTGGTGCGATGATTCATCGCTTTCAAAAAATATTTCAAACAATGAACCCGCGTTTATTATTATACGGTTTAGAACGACGACGACGACGACGACGACAACAACAATAAAAAACATTAAAGTAGTCCATTTCATATCCCGGCGTAGTCTGTCGGGCACTATTCTAACAACTAATTTTAAACGCGCCTGCGGTTCGTACCGTTATAGTCATTTTACAACATATTTTAAACGGTGCATAAATAATGCGATCGCTCAGTATTTCGTTCGATTTTCGTCCATCTCTGTCGTTCGGACGGATCGCGCTGCGGGACAGTGCTCGATAACCTCGAAATACGAGTGCGTTTGTGCACTCAAAAAAAAAAAACGCACTTCAAATAATGTACGCTCGAAAAAAATTGATTGCGTGTATTAAGGGAAAAAGAAAACGAATCTTTTTATCCGCGTTCTTATTTTGTATTTCCATTGTCTGGCCCGAATAAACGCTACGCGGACAATGTCACCGTGATAGTAAGCGCCTGTTTATTGAAATATTATTTTTCTATCGACATCGGACGGTTCGATACCTCGTGAAAAACTATTATAACAAAGAAATCGTACACCGACGTTTTCCATTTTTATTCGACACTAGGACTAAATCAAAATATTGTAAAAGATGTTTTTAATTTTCCGCGTGTTTTCGAAAAATAAAACGACGCGAAAACGTGCCAAATACGATTTTAAACGAATAACTACTTTCCGGTCACGATTTAAGTCGTAATTATTGCTATGCGAGCAACTCTTGTGATTTATCGAAACATTGGTTTATTTCACTGTTTTTCAATCAAAATATAAACAATCTCGTAAAAATCAATCGCAAATCGTTCTTTTGGAATCATTCGTTTCGCTTTGAATTCATTTTTTCGGTGTAGTTTGCTCGCGCTCTGTAATATTTGTCACGACTCGATAATGTTCACAGGTGTGCAACAGGTACCTCTACCTACAAGCAGGTAGGTAGGTATTATATGTATTGTACACTCGGATCATTTCGGGTCCTTTTGGTCTTAGACCTTAGTCAAGGTCTTTTTAGGAAACGTTAACGAGTTCGAACATATTTTATTCACGGAATCACATCGAGCAAAGACATGCGCGAATCCGGGCGAGATAAAAACGTCCCACTACAACATGCAGACAGATCGGTGTGACGTAAAAATAAGCACTTAAAAATCGAACGTTCGACAGTTATTATTGTCCCGCGATATAACGTTAAAGGATTTTACTTTTATTACAGTACAATAATATTACCGAACGGAATTGGATTCGCGGACCCTTCGAGTCCTGCGAGCACGCCCGCCCGCGTGACAATTTATTATAATTGTTTTCGACGCGGCGGCGGCGTTGATTTACGCGCGCGGTTATGTCCAAACTCGTTTCAATACTATACAATGAATGCGTGATAATATATGATATATATACATGTGTGTTAAACGCAGTGCGTACAAATGCAATTACGTCGAATCGCGTACGTGCCGTAATTTTTCATCGCGTGCGACGTCGACAAACATACAGCTGGATTTATACTATTGCGGTAACCGCGGCAAGTACTCGGGCACATAACGTATACGATACGTATGATAAACCGTCACCGGCAACTATTTGATTTTTCCACACGTCTGTGCGACTGTAACGACACATAATAACACCGGGGGTTAAAATAATTTATTGAGTACTACGATTACGATGCCTAATAACGACGACGACGACACGAGCCGTTCATACACGAGAATATTATTTGAGTCGTCGTCGGATTCGGCCGATTCGGCGCACACCATATTTATACCAAGCCTGTTATCACGAAACCAGACACAAATCGTCCACGGCGGGTGGACACCGCGGATCGCAATCTATTCTAATCGGTTTTTCACCTCGAACAATGCGGTAGGCATGGCGATTTTTTTCCCCCGAGTCGGCGCTTCCGCGGAGACCTCGAAAGACGGCCCCGCGTCGGACGCCCGGTAGATTTCACTCCGCCGCATTATCACGTTGATACAATCTATTCGATATAAACGTGACGTTAAACTATTGTGTCATTAATTGGCGATAAGAAAAAAACATTATGTACGGTTCCCTCGTGTGATAATAATAATTATCTCCGTTTGTCGGCATCGCGACACGATCCGCATCGGCACACGTTTGTCGGCACAAGGCCGCGCCGCCGCCGCGCCGTGGTCTTCGGACGTAAAGCGGATTCGATGTTATCGCGAAAAAGTGTGTACAATACGTATAATATGCACCCGCGCGTACTTTTTCGCAATTATTATTCTCATCGATTGGAATATTCAAATCGGAAAATCGTAAACGAAAAGCCGTAGACATTATTCCGTGCGAACTTTTCGCCGCGGCAACAATCGCATACTGTGTCGGACCTATCACAACGTCGAACGATCGAACTTTCAGTCGATACAAGAACCGACGCGACCGCTAATGTTTACGGAAAAATATTCGAGACCGAATATGACGTACGCAAAACTCGTTGTTTACGCGAAAACATTCGCGAGACGTTGCAGCACGACGACGACCACGATGAGACGTCAAAGGACACGCAATTATAATATTATTTTATTATTTACACGCGCGTGTCTCGTCCAATGGGAGTCCGGCGTGGAACACATATTTCAGTCGACGGCGTTTGATGTTTACGGCGGCGTACGATTTAACGATTGATATATTGTATTTTCAGAACACCCAAAGGTAATATTATTATTACGTTTTTAAAATGTTTTTTATCACTTCGTTTACGTATACGTTTATGTGTTGTGTTGCGCCGCCGTGAGTCACGATTCACGACCGCCAATAAGTGACGTTTAACAATAAAAACCAAACGTGTTTTTTGTTTTGTTTTCGTCAACAATTCGGTAATAATATTTATTATTTAAATAAATTTAATAACGCGTCACGACACGCCGATGCACCTGAGGGGCTCGCTTTCAGGCCTCGTCGCTTCTTTTTTCATCTAAAATATTTTTATATTTCGACAGTAAATAGTATAAATCTAGATAAATCGTTAAAAACTATGCCTAAATCCTTCGTGCTAGCCCGCACTAGTGTGTCTCGAATAACGTGAGATGTGTCTGTTCTCGGTTTTAAAGTGTGTAGATTAATAGAAAAACTTCTTTGATTAATTATAATGTGAAAATCGTGTTTTTTTTTTGTGTGTTTGATTTCTAACCATTACCTAATAATCCGTTTTTTATAGTTTCATGCGCAACGTTTCAATACCGAAAGGCATGATTCATCGACTGTTGGTGTGTCGTCGAAAAAATATGTAAATAGGTACTAAAAGCATTAAAAGCAAAAGTGTGTAATGTGTATTCGATAGTGACTTTTTTTATTATTATTCGTTTCAGTAGATGATTTTTAAAAATCGATGAATTTAATAAAAAAAAAAAAAAAGAAGATTCTTCGATATGAAATAATACAAGTATTGGAACCCCGTGACCCGTGTGTCGTCACGTTTTTGAGTCTGGGGTATCTCGAGGCGGAGAAAATATTGAGAAGCACTGGGTCAAAGCAAGCGCCTGCACATTCGGCCGCAGGTCTCTGGATCGGTTTTCAGTGCCAATAAGCCAGCAGACGAAACGTGGGTGCAAAGGTATTATTGCGTCGTGTTCGATTGATGGAAACGATTACGAATTGTGATATGATATTTATTATTTTCAGTCGAAAGTTGCGGAATCGGCGAGATAATATATCGCGTCGTCGTGTGCGAGCGGCGTAACGACTATTCCCATAATGTTTAACTAATGTGTCTCGTAAACAGCAGCTAATAATAATTTCGCACGCGCGGTTTACGATTTCTTAAAAGCCTAATGTCTTTGTTCGTATAACAAAATCAGCAAAAATAAAACACATATTATATGAAAACCACTTTTCACAAAACACCGTCCGATATGGACCGGCTATGACTTAGGATTCATAAATACCGCCGAATCGTTTGATAAAATCGCGCGGGCTGAGAATGAAAAGGTTCATAGACTTTTTTCAAAAATCGTTTTTTTTTTCACATAAATTTGTTTGATTTTAAACTGTACGTTTTCCGATCCAAAAACGGTAATTCTACATGCAACAATGATATTCAAAATGAAAATGTTCTTCGTCATGAAAATGTTATTAGTTATCAAAGTTAAAAATTGCTCTCCTGAACGATTTGGATTTAGGGACACGGAACCTTTTCATTCTCAACCCGAGAAAATTCGAGCAAATTTAACAATGGTTTTTGGTATTTTTACGATTACGTTTCGACGACTTCCCGCGGTAAAACTCGGCGAAAAGTGAATATCGATGGTCAGAAACACAATAGTGTGGCAAGTGAAATATTGTTGACGAAAATGAGTCAACTATTCGTTTGATTTTTAAGTTCCATTCATATTGAACATAGTCCTTACTATAGTAAAAATTAGATTCCAATCCGAAATCGGTCTATTTTTTATTTTTTTTTTGGGTAAGACTTTGTCGTGTACCCATTAATTAATTGTATTAATTGTTCTTGTCACTGTTTCAGGTGAAATTAATTTCCTCCGACTCGGACGGCGGAGCTCGTTTCGGCGCACGTTTGAACACGTTGAACACACGCGTGATTTCCTGGTCGACACACGGCCGTACGCAGGTAGACATCCGCAGCTCGACGTACACGAGAGCACGCGTGATAAACGAACAGGGGCGTTCAGACGTGCAGTCAGCTGGGCATTATTATGTCGCACAAAACATACATACGTAACACGGATGAATTCGAGAGAGGTAGGAAGAAGAGCCGTCGGAGACGATCGCCTCCGGCACGCCTAGGCGTTTATTCGCGCACATTCTAGTATGTTTCTACGATTATTTATTTGAAAATCTATCGAAACGTAAACGCACCGAATAATACGCGGTCTGATATAATGATCTAATCTACTTTATCGTGTGGAGAAGGTATTTATTATAGTTCAGGCAGGACTTTAATCGGGAACTACGGATCGTGAAAATATAAGCGTTAAAGTATAAGATTGAAAACGCTTTCCGCGTCGTCGAAATTTGCAAACCGAATTTTATCATTTTGTGTCGATAAAATCCCAGTCCTTTTCTTTCGTCTATAAAATCGATTTGTCCTTCGCGCACCACAGGTTGAGAAACGCCGTCTCAATACGATATATAATCATAACGTTATATTATGAACGCAGAGAACCGTTGATGTCTTCTGGAGTTTGGAAATGCGTAAAAGTAATCTCACAAACTGTGATACGCAATAACCGTGGTATTATGCGTATCGGATCGAATCGAAACATTCGGTACGATTATTTTATTAATGATTTCACGATAATAGTTCCTGGATTTAGGCCATAACTCGACGTAATAATATAAATAACAATAATGATAATAAACGGTCGAGCGTATTGTTGTTTTTTTTTCTGCAAGCGCCGCGATATTTTTCAGCGTGACATCATTGTGTACGGAGAACAGTGCCGACTACTTCTGTAATTTCACGGTTCGTGAAAGCAAACAAACGCGTGGAAACTGCTGTCGTTAGACGTTGAAAAAAAAACCACAGTGCATCATCGGATTTTCGCGAATCCGCGATCGCGCGAGTGATTAATTACACTCGGGCACCTGACTACGACCAGACATGACGATTGAAATAACACGGACGGGTTCGGTTTATTTTCGCTCATTTTACTCGATATACACGTAAGCGCGTGACTAACGCCAAACATTTCTGAGCAAACTACACCGACATTCCGCCCGACAGCTTCCAAGCAATCGAACGAAGATTCGATTTTTACGACCGACGCATACGGTTTATAGTCTCCGATCGTATATTACGTATAATCGCACAGACTTCAAACGATTTTTACGGTAATAATTATTACTGCTCCCGCCGCCGCCGTCGCGTTCCGTTTGAATAGTAGGTAATCGGATACGAAATCCAAAGGAGGAACGTCCGCGGTTATGGAATTCTCGTCTTTCTCTGCGTCTCGCGTTCCGCAAACTCTCAGAAACGTTTTTATATAGCTCGCCGTGTTTATCCGCGTGGCTCCTTAAAAAATAGAAATCGCTTAATCCTATTACATCCGCGATAGAAACAAAATACTTAATACTTAACTACTCGAACATACCTCGGGGGTCCGGGTGCCGGGTGGCCTGGTGGCGCCACCGATCTAAACGTTCTGCTGCCTTAATCTCTTCGCGTTACTCGAAGTACGTTTCGAGCGGTTTTTTTCATCAAAATCAAACCACGTATACGCCATACGCGTAAGTGCATAACGTGCGTATGCGGTTCGAATGAAAACGCCATATTTCTACGTAGCATTTAATGGGTTTCGATGAAACGGAGCGTTATTAAAATAATAATCGTAAACATCGATAATTATTTATACATAGTTGCGATGTAAACAATGAAAACATAATATTACATAAGTACGCGTGGTATGTGTGCACAGTGTCCAATTATATCATACCGGGGAAGGGATCGGAGTGAACACACTGGACGACCTTAGCAGCTGGGACCGGCTCTCGGTAGTAAACGCAAAGTATAAACGAACATGACGCGATGTCATGATCGTGATATTATAGTATTATTATATGTGTTATGACTCGTCTCTGTGCAGTGCGAGAACGGTCGAATGGGAGTTTCTGAGAAACGTATTATAGCATCGTTTAAAATATACCTACAGTAAACAACTAATTATTTCAACGACATTCATATGCAATGCATAATATTACATGAGTTGTAGCAAGGGCTTTTTGTTTGAAACTCCGATGTCGCGGGGCTCCGACGTTTTTCGATGCGGGTATCGAACCCGTATTTAAAATAAACGTGTGTACCTATAATGCAATATTAGAAATAATGGTTTTTAAATTTTGTCGGTAATTTTTATGGGAAAAAAAATTGTAATTATTGTCTCACATCAAAATGTAACAAAACGCACTTCGTCTTTAATATTATTTTATATAATATATACGTATACTCCCTCCCAATTATGTCTTCTTAAATCGGATCGATAATTTTTATTTCAAAAACGCAACTTTTTTTTTATTGTAAAGAGAATCAAACTATATTTTAACACAGTGTAAACCGAGCCGTGTCTCGGTTTTCGTAGGCTTTGAGGCAGAAAACGTTACGAGCACAACTAGTAAAAAAAAATGAATAATCAAATGATCGTGAGGTTCAGATATTATGCGCATAATATTTTCGTTAAACTCACCGTCTACGACAACATTGATTCGAAACTAATATTTATTCCGAGTCACGAGAAAATAAAAAAAAACCGATTTTTCGTTACTTTTGACACAAACATTTCATCTAATTTTTTTTTTTTTCAGAACCAGAGACGCTTAACATATTTTTTCCCGAAGTCAACACGTCGCTTGCGATTTACAAAAATCCTCTTTGACATCGGTCGAAGCGCTCGAAACAATGTGACTAAATAATTAAAACAAACTAAATCATCGAATGTACCGGCAAAAACGAGCGAAAGACCGTCGAGGCCATAAAAAATCTTAATTCGGGCTCGTTCGTGTACGACATCGTGTCTTATTCGACGGTATGAACAGAAATGCATGTGTGTGAAATCGATACTGTCGACTCGACGGCGAGACTCCTATCGCCGTGATTAGTCCAACACGTTAACAACACTTGTCAACATTATATTCGTGGGAATAACGGTCGAGAAGATTTTCAATCGCTCCGGATCTCTAAAGCCACGTGATCTGTTCACTATTATACAATAGTAGTGTTTTTTCGATATCATGTGAGAATTTGACGCAGAAATCCAACCCAGGAAAACCGTGAATATTATACATATTTTATACAAACGCGAACGTTCCTAAAATACGTACGTCCTGGAATATCCTATATTTTTTTTCCGTAAAAACGCCTGGTTTTCTTCTTTCTCCGTCGCTGAAAAAAAAACCGAGACGCCAAACAGAGACCGCGTTTTACAACCATCGGTAACGTCAAAACGAAATTTATTTTTATTTTTAAACGTGCTGTACCAAACAGAGACGCGTCAGTCTTACGGTGTAAATGACATGCCGTGACGAGTATTTTTAAACGCCCCACCGCGTACACGACGACGACGTTCAAATAGAAAAAAAAAGATTTAATAAATCTCGTCTCTAATTATTATTGTCGGTCGCCCCGTCATGCGAGCGCGTGGAATTAGCCCGGTCCTTTGGTCGGCTTTACGTATTATATTTATCAATAAAAAAATTAACTAATAGTGTTTTGTTAATAACGAATAAAACGTATGCTCACGAATTAAAAAAAAAATCTCCGTCCGAATTCGTTTTGTATTCGAACGACGCGACCAATTATAAAACCGCAGTCCGACGAGTCGAGTTTTTAAGTGGAAACGTTATTATTAATTAATTATATTTCAAACTATTAACAAACAGTTTTAAAAACGTTAGAAAGAGAAATCAAATTTCTAAGAAGTCCGTAAACACGCGTTCGTTAATGTACGCGCATAGCATCTACTTCGATGTAACCAAACTCTTCGTGATAAATAATAGTCTGAAAAACTTCGAAATCGTTATAATCCGTATTAAATTACGTCGACTATTCGTTATTGAATTGTGTATATACTAGCTGGATAATCCGGCTTCGCCCGTGAACAGTTTTTCCCGAATTCGATTTCACGCGTCGGAGTCGTAAACGTAGTACTAACCGCGCGCGTCCCGACGGCCAATCCGAACGAGTAGTTTTGCAGGACATACCGTATTATTATTGTACAACGGATGATATCGAGGACGTTGACCTCGGAACGCCGAATAGTTTTGCGAATCGGACTCGACGTCTTCCGAATCCGTTGAAACGTACGCCGCGCGAAGTGTGTTTCGGAAAAAGAGAGCGGTCGACGACGGCAGTAACGAATATAGTCGTAGCCGAAGAAAAATCACTCTCGATACGTTTTTCGTCGCGGGGAGGTTGAGACGATTAAATAAATAAATATATTATTTTATACGGACCGCGGTGACCGCACGCTTCGATGCTGACGAGAATTCTACAGGCTCGCGAGTCGGCCCGCGCCACCGTTCGAAACACATGATGCCGGCGACACGAAATCGATCGAAATTTCTCGAAAAGAAAATGCAGTTCGTTTTCCGATTCGGATTTAAAGTTTGATCGTGCGGCTCTTTTGTTTTTTTTTTTCTCGATCTAGTCGACGGTCAGGGGCGCGTTCGCGGGAGATCGGGGACAGACGATGTCGTACCCTCAGCGAAACGTCCAAGAACCATTTGAAAATCAGTACGCGCGTCTTCGCGTTTCGCGTTCTTTTATTCGATCGGAATGCCGTTTTATTTTGTATTCGGAGTAGTCGTTATATAACCGTGTTTATAATGTTTCGACCTAGAGACCACGTTCGAGATGATATTTCAACTTGTCGTCTTGAATAATGCTAGACTCGACCGCTGATATTACGGCGTGATTATGATGTGATTGTTTTAGACAATTTTTTTTATCGGCGAACGAACTATAAACGTTTACAATTCCTTATCTAGTTCAGACAACACTCGCGAAAAATGATTTATATACCTATAATACTACAGATAAGCGCGTGTCGACGACAGTCGAGTACGACAATTGTTATTGAAGTACGCGCCGATGTTAAACCGAACATTTTTTTGAAATAATTATTATTAAAAAAAAAATTTAATGCATTTTTAGCTCATATTTAGATAGGTTTAGTCCATTAACTTCTGATTACTTAACTATTATATAGTTTGTAACTTGACGTATTTTAATTTCATTAATGATAAAATCCAAAAAAAAAAACGATTACACAGTTTCATTGTATTTTAACAAGTTATTTTCCTAACGACTAATATTGAATAAAGATTAACAGCAAGTAATCGCGATTCGTACTGCTCTTGTCGTAGAAAAAAAAACGACTCGTCGGATAAGAAATTAGTTGAAAAGAAAAAAGTAACTCGTCAAGCGTAACTTGGTAAAAAATGACTCGACTTAAACATTCTTAACTCGATAAAAAGTAGGTTGTGCTGATATCATAATTATTTATGAATTTCGCAGTGCGCAGCAGAAGTACGCGTATTTGCGTTTATGAAACCAAATAACGATAAATCGGTTTACAGTTGAGACGACGGCGACGGGCGTTTGTTTTGCGCACGAAACGTTGATAAATGATCATGTTACCGTTTGAGTCGCGCGTGAAACAGAATAATGATCGACAGCGGACTTCAGAGCACGGCGCTATGTCAACGAGGAACGTTGTACCGCGAGGGGGAAGCGTTCTAGGTCGCCGTTGTTTTATTTGATGTTTTCTTTCTATTTGCATACGATTAACATAAGATTTATGTTGTTTTTGTAGCGTACGAATAAGCCATCGAGGTCCGGGGAGGGACCCTAAAAATGTACTGTAACGCCCGGAGGCGCTGCTGTTAAATAATAGCCCCGGAGAATACGATATTGAGTTACGCGCGCGTCCCCTATAAACTATATAATAATAATATGATCTAATCGTCCGGTCGAACGTAATACGTATAATATGAAATAATCATGTCGAGAAACACGACAGTGCGTTCTCTACACAACGCGGCGGACTAAATCAATAACAGACCGCGCGACACATAACTCGTGACAAAATATGCCCCGTGTCGAAATAAAGTAACGTTTTTTTTTTTAATTCGATTATTATTTATTCGACGATCGCGTTGGAACGTCATCTAGGTGCGAACGAGAACTGAAAAAAAAAAATTAATATCCTTCGTATCCTTACATCGTAAAAAAACAATTGTCGTAATAATAAATCGTGGATACCTGCAATGTACTATGTTTAGTATCGTCGTTCGACGGTTTCTGTTGTTTTCTTCGAGTAAACACTTAAATCGTACACGGACAATGTTCATCTCAATACTTAAATACGTATCGCAGGATTGTTGAGAATAACCAAAAATTGTCTCAAACGCGTCTTTCGTCGAGAGAACGAGCGCGAGACTATACGTCTACAGGAAAGTGGCGCATCGAAAAATTGTTTTACATTTTTTTTTTTTGCTGGGAAGGGTTCCCTTTTTATGAATGCTAATACGAATTTTACGACGGTAAAAATCGTACTATGTTCTTTTTTTTACACGTTTTTTTTTCTATTTGTAAATTGTGAAGGGACTTTGTGAATTATAAATGTACAATACGTTTTAATAAAACGTTTAGTGTAATTGTAAATAATAAATATTACAATAATGCTATTAACCACCATGTTTCAAGAGATGACGTCATATTAATTTAAAACGATTTGTCGATTAAAATAAATACCCAAATAATTTATGTTTGTTGTTAGTACACAAGTTAAAAGAAAAAATGAAATAATTTGTAGACATTACTGAATTGTATACAATAGTGTTTATTCAAATAAAGATTTAGAACGATGGGGGAGGCAAGATTCCATATTGCTCTTTTCCAAGGGTGAGCGAAACGTGAAAATTTGAAAAAAAAATCACTAACCCAGTTATTTTTCATTCTCACGTGACAAAAGTGTTCACAAAACATTCCAATAACGTATTGATCATTTTATTTTAATTGCCTCCATAGCACAAAGTGGTTTTCATTATTTTTTCCATACTCTAATTTTAAGTAATAAGATATACCTGCGAACTAGATTAATCCGTAAGAATTATGTTATATTTACATGTTATTCGCGTTCGCTTGGATGCGATAAACGCATAGATTAGAGAATACCGTTAAAAATGTACAAACCAGTTAGTATTGTAACTTGTAAGTATACATTTGTAATGAAAAAGAAAAAAGAAAAGAATCGACGATTTTATTTTTAAGATAAACAGACGACATATTTGGAATAAGTACAAAATTATCTTTGCGCTCAGTCGTGCGGCGCTTTATTATGAAAATAATTTGAAATTTATTGCAGAATATACTATTGGTAGCGAATATTGTACGAAATGGTGTGTATCCTATATTATAGAAGTATTTAAAAAAGCATATTTATTTACGGACAAAATATGTAAAATTAAAGTAAGCTCGTCTAAACGAATTCGGTGAAATGCACTTGATAAAATAACACGTGTTTACATAATATTTTACGAGTACCTATATCGGAGCTATACTAATTGCGATTCGAATGTCACCCTTTTGGTACAGACACGCGGTCGAGTTTGTGTTGAAGTACGTCTTGTACGTCAGTCTTTTCGACCTCTGCAGATTGTTTCCGACCGTTGCCGTGTTAACGAATGTGTCGCCTGGGGTTGCATTTTAAAACACCACCCTTTTTACGCCATAGGCGGGGATTCGGTCGAAATTTAGAGGAGGCTTCGTATTTATTTGTTTACCAAAGCGTATACATTTTAATAGGGACAAATTCGCATGGCCGTGTTCCGCTTTCCCACTCCAGAAACACGCCAAAATCGAGTAATCGATAATAATTTAAAAATAACAGCAAATCGTCTCAACACATCACATCATGACGGGTACAGTTTTAATTTTGTTCAATGCCGTTATTCGTCTTTTTCAACAATATAATTCTAATTATTTATTTTTTTTGAAATCACGGCAAATCAGAAATCTACAAAGCATTTCCCCGACCTAATCTGACTCTGTAAAAATGCACGATCCTAAACATTTCTCGCCCGGAACAACTGACCACTTGCCCTCCCTAAAACGACTAAAACGACGTTGTTTCCGACACCCATCTGAAATAAAACACGTGTATTCGTTTTGAGTAAACATATTTTTAGACAAATTTTGATGAGTTATCAATTAAAATCGGTTTCCCTCCTACAGAGATTATTGCTATTCGCCGCGACCGTACGAAATATTAATTGTTACATATACATTATATTAGTAAGTTTCGATTGAGAATTATCGTATGAAAAAAAAAAAAACTTAAATTTACGTAATGACAAATAGTAAATAAAATACAATAATGATTCAACGAAGATTTCTGTTGTGAATATTCTATTGATTTAGTGACTCTTAAACGTGTAATTATGTATAGAAGTATAATAGAAGTCGATTACTTATTACTCATTTTTAGTCATTACGTAAATACTGTTAGATTTCTGATAATTTGTTATCGTCATCATTAGCAGTGATTGCTGATTTACTTATATGGGACATGAGTTTAATAAAGCACATTATTGATTATTTTATTTAAAATCGTTATTTTAATACTTCGTGACGAGTTTGAATTACATTTGTACTTACAAAAACTCAAAATATTCTTTTCGAAAACTGTATTTTCACATGGTTTTAAAACATAAAAAATAGCAAATTTGTACACCCGATTTTTCTAAAAAAAAAAAAAAACAATATTGATTTCCACGGAGTAAGTATTATCCATAAAGTTATGAGTTTTTGATATTTGAATAAAACGTATGATGCGGAAAGCAAAATTAAAGTTTCGTCTCGCAACACGGATAGTAGTTACCGTTGCTGTTAATGTACTCTATCGGTACATTATTTCCAAATCTTTTTTAAAATCAATCTGAGCTCAAAACTGGTCGTGACAGATTGGCCATAAAGACATGGCGCGGGCGGTACGCCCTGTATACATTTCCGAACGTTTAAAAAAATTTATCGCAATAGAAAATTTTTTTTTTTAGTGTGTTACTACACTAAGCGAAGCGAGGATTGAATTTCGCGAGAAACGTGTAAGTTTACTGTGACGGATTTTTCTTTCTTCGCGATCGACTTTAAGGTCGTTTAACTCCGAGCGGTTGAGCTACTGTCTTGTGCCGACTAAAATCGAAAGACTTTTATATGAGCCAGTTGACTTTTTATACTTCTTACTATTTTCACGAATATATTTTAGTTTAATTTTGCATTTTTAAGATATTAGATATTTATATACTGTGTATATATTTACACAAGTTAAAAAAAAATAAATAGTATTCCAAATGCGTGACTATATACTCGTCGCACAACTGAAAAATGTCAACAAAGAAATTCGACCGACTCGTCGGTAGTCTTGCGATCGGTAGATGAATTACTGGTCGGCTGCTTTTATTTTTTAATTAAAACAAGCATACACCCGATTGTATTCGTCGATAAAACGACAAACAAGTAAAGTGAAATGTTAAAAATACACATTCGCGGACAAATTGCTTTATCAGTCGACGACATGTCGACTCCAATGACATAATACTCAGTGTGGCTCGAAAATGTGCATTGCATGTTGTATACAGTATACGCATACTTTTGAACAAAAACTACTACACGGTCCGCCGAGAGCATATGGCCAAAGCAAATTTGCCGACTTATTGTTTACCGACGACGCGCGACGCTCGAAGACTTCAAGGTGAGTAAATAACATTATCACGACGTGAAATTACACCGAGCACGTCGTCGTAATATTAACATATTAAATATTATATCGTTTTGCATAGCATAAGCTCAGTTAGGTGGGGGAGGGGCTTAGCTTAGCTAACCCCCCCCCTCGTGAAACTTAATGTAGCCCTCTCATAATGAATTATTCAATTGTTTCCTAAAATTCAAAACGAATCTATCAACACTCGGCTATATTAATATTATTTTGTTTTATTTATATTTCATATCATAATTTATTCCATCGTCTCTATGATCATTGATTGGTAAATATCTACTAGCTGATGTTGATTGGTTTTTTTTTCTCAATGTACGGTTCATGACGTCTGTGGTACAATTATTCTACAATCGGTTTGTATTTGTTATGATTTAATTAGGAACTCTTTGTCAATCACTTCCGCCACATCAGAATTCAGAACGCTCCTTTTCAGCTGTGTGAAGGATAAACACATAGTTGCGTTCCACAATGAATCGAGATCGTTTAAGCAACGTAGCCTGCACAACTCTTATTGTAAAAGAAATCCGAATTCTCTACTACTCGTTTTATATTAGAATTCAAAAACGTATTACCGTTTTCGTCCGCGCGAAGCATAGAATAATCTACGAAGTAGATTTACCAACGTATACCCACCTACTATTTTATCGTATTGAAAGAGATCGTAACATTTTAAACGATTATACGTACAATATTCTACAAAATGTATATTAAAAAAAAAACCCCTCAAAAGCTTTAACTTGTTTTAATCATTAAAATTAGTAGTTTTTTTTTTATCATAGATCATACTCGTAGATTAAGAGTAGTAAAAGCAAGTACAGTTTTGCAGATGTGTATGTGCGTCTGAATGAGTTTCATGACATTACTGTAGGTCTGTAGGACTCTCGATATTTGAACTCTACGTGCACCAATAAATACAGTCCGCTAAAAAAAAAAAACGTCAGACATTAGTAAAGGTCTGAATTATTTTTATGTTTTAAACAAAAAAAAAAGTGAATCCCAAATATTATGTTGATTGAATAGTTTTCACTATTTGTAGATATTTGTTAAAATAGTGTTCTGTTATTATATTATTTAAAATGTTTGATCGTGTCGTGTACAGTTTAGGTACCTACGCCGGGTACCCGCTAAAACAGTGACTCATATTCTCATTAATACTCATTATTACCATTAATACATAATTATTTTAATAAACTGAAACGATACATTCAACTGTAATCTAATCTAATATCGAAATGATTCTTAAAATAGACCGAATCTCGCGTGATAAGTACTCGGCGTGATAAAAAACGATTTATCGCTGCGGCCCAATTAAAATAACCCTTTCCGTAAAATATCGTTTCCTATAAATATCTAGATAAACGCTTTCGTCGATGTGTAATTTGTATTCAATTATGTCATAGTTAAAATCGTCGTGCTGCATCAACTAGCTGTATTTCACGTGGTCCGTGGAGTTGTAAAATATCTGAATATCGTCCATTTAGTCGAACCGGAGACTTGCGACGTGCTCGTAAATTATTTGAAATCGAAAATAAAATAATTAGATTCGCGCATTAAATCATTCCAATTTGTCGAGTAGAGCGTGAAGACATTTCCACTTGATTCGAGTATAGATGCAACAATTGCAATTTCTCTACTAGCTAAATACCCGGCCGACACATAATTTTCATAATGGATTTTGAATTACACCCAACGGTGTCGGAACCGACGGAGACATGTCCGATCGAGCGTATTTAGAAGGATATAAAAAAATAAATATCCTGAACATTACAAAGACGTGTAGCGGTATTCTCGTTCTGCTTCTAGTGGGGCGTCCGTCGTTTTACAGTCGTGTTCGTTTGGCGGGCGAAAAATCGGGCTCGGAGCTGGTAGAAAACGCCGCCGCTTCGAGCGTAGGAAATCTCCGTGTAAAAACGCGACAGTCGGAACGTACACGAATATGTGTTACACGTGGACGCTCGCGCGAACGACAAAAGGCGAGTCGGAAGAGACCGAAATGAACGGAAAAAATTGACAGAGGAAATATTAAAAATACGACCTGGCCGTCGTCGCGGTCCGGGGGAGAGAGAGAAGACCGGATAACCTTGGCCGTGGACAGTGCACCGCGTCGAGCGTTCGCACGCGCGCTCGGCGGTGGCGGCGGCGGCGGCGGCGACGGCCACCGGTCGACGAGGTACGCGCGCGCACGATAATAGTGTAGACGATCGTGTTGGCAACGGCAGACGGCGATTGTAACGAAAAAAAAAAAAAACAAAAACGTAAACCGTGCCGCGTATTCTATACTCTCGTGTCGTCGAGTCGAAAACTTAACAAAAAACTTCGCTCGCCCTGCGCTTTTTTTGCATTTTGTATCACACCAGATACCGACACGCCGCCGCCGCCTTCGGGCCGACCATTGAATTGTTAACCGTTGGAAAACCGTCGCGTCGAAAACGATAATCTGACATGTTCAGCGGCAAATGCACGAGCCAGGCCCGGCTGGACGGCAAGATCGCCATCGTCACCGGCTCGAACACGGGCATCGGCAAGATCACCGCCAAAGAATTCTACAGGATCGGTAACGACGAGCCCGCGATGCGTGTTTTTTTTTTTTCTAAAACAAAATAATAACGCGCAGTTGATTATGATGAAATGCACGCGACGCGATCAGTTCTATATAATCGATTAAAACAAAAGAAACGGGAGGGGAGAGGAGCACATATCGGCGGAGACCTTCTGTAATATTTCCCGAGCCCCCTTCCTATCTGTTCAGGACAACCTCGAGAGAGCCCCGAAAGTCTTGGATATAGCATGAGCCCCGCCACCCACGACTCCTGCTCTTAATAAAGCAATTGTATTTTTAAATTAATCCGTGTTGCTGTCACGCGTGTACTTACATATCATTATATCATATCTAAATGTAACAGATCATTGTGTATACACTAAACGACGTAACCGTTACTTACGTTGAATTTTTTTTTTTATTCGATTTTCTACGACAGAACTTCATAACAAAGGCAAAAGCATTTTTTAATTAAAAATTTTTGGAAAAATGGTGGGACGAACCCCCGTGAGCCCGTTCCTTAAGTCGACACAAACCAATATTATCGAATAACGGTAAAGATTATCCGTAGGCTATCGAACGCTTTGTACATTATCAATATCATACTTATAACGGGTTGTTACGTCGTATTTTTTTATTAAAGATAATTGTGATCTTTTGGGCCGCGACGGTATTCCAGGTAGAAATATAAAAGTGCTCTTTTCATCTGTGCCGGAAATAATATGTCGACGCGATTGGATTACGCTTTGTAAATTTATGACGATTGTTTTGATAGCTGTCGGCGGTTTAATCGATTCAAAAGTATTTATACTAGTATATACGTATATTGGCACTCGTTTATGAGACAGTAAAATAGCACACCGGCTCGTGATAAACGACTTACGAGTCGCGATTAAACCGAACCTGTGTACATACTACTACAATATTTCATCGCGATCGAAATACGAAGGACGTTCCGTCCGCAAATAACGTCATAAACACTCGGAGATAATTATTATAATTTACGTTTGGTAAAAAACATGAGGAAAAGAGCACAACATGTCACATGAAAACAAACAATTAACGCATAGGCTCGGTCGAGTCTCTCTGCGCGGTATACCCACTACGAGCCGTTATACGTATCCAATAATATCCGAGCTCCGCTATTATGACCTACTTACAAGGGCCGAGTGAGACCGGTCGAGAAATGAGAATTTTCCAGAGAGCCTGGCCTACGTGACAGCCTAGTTGTCTGGCCTAGTGATTTTGTAGCATTGATTAAATACATATGTATTTAATCAATGTTTGTAGTGCGTTATTTACATAATTTATGAATACGTTAACGCGATAAGTTTTAGTGTCTTTTAACGCCCAAGTTACGGTATCGTAATTTTGATACCGTTACCAATGTGTTATTTATCAGAGATGCAAGATGACAAATTTATGAAAAAATTGAAAAACATAATAACCCGCCAAAGTATTGGCATAATAATGTATTTATATTATTATATTATTTGTATTCGTTTCACTATATTTTGACGTTATACTTTATTATTCTATTTATTTCTTTTTTTTTTAAATTGACATTATCATTGTTATGCTATTGACTGAAACTAAATATTTTATTTCGTAATTGTTATACGGTCTATAATATATTATATTCTTTAACTTTCATATTTATACATAAATATTTATAGTAAAAGCTAATCCGTTGTCGTCGAAATATGATTTTTTTTTACCATTTATCGTATAACAGTCGTTTCTGGGCAATGTTTACATTTTATATTCACTGGGAGATTAAATTAATCGAAATTGATTGAATTTATTTTATTCGATAGCTGATTTAAGTGAATTAAATCGGAAGAGTACGATTAATTTCCAACTCAATTGAAAAAAACAAGTACAATTAACTAAGCCTAGTCAAAAATAATTATCATCAACTCGCCCAGCCTTGAGTATGAATGTACGGCGTGCCCGTCGTTACTATGTCGCCGACCGACGCTTAATTATTATGGACGTACGTTTTCAATTATTATCATATGTTACACTAATTAAATAAGATAAAATAGGAACTCCTCTTTAGGGAAAAAATCGCATCCAAACCACCGCACATCGCGTTCGCATCGATATGTTAAACCTCGGTACTTTCCCCGGTTGTCGAACGTTTTGTCAACTTTATAGTTGATTTTGAAAGATAAATACGAATTTCAACGTCTTCCCAAGCAAATGTTTTTTTAAGTTGATTTTCTTTTTAATCAAGCATAGACACTTATACGTATTTTTTTTTAAAATATGACCTCGTGAAGTTTATCGATGAAAAACGGACTTTAATGTCTATTACATTTGTTGATAAATAATAATCTGCCAAAGGTAAAATGACGATGGAATATCGAAATAAACAATAACAGTTACTGAACGACCTGTTATGTAACGTATTGAAATCAAAGAGATAAATCAATCATATTTTTGTTGTTTCAATAAATTGACCGTCATTGAATACGTTAAATTTAGCTTGCAACGTTGAGCTTGTCGGGAGTGCCGGGTTAAAGACTCCGCGGGTCAGTTCTCTACATGATTCTCGAGCCTCCTCCCCCCCCCCCGCACAAAAAAAAAAATAAATAAAAAGGAACGTCACGGAATGTCTCCGGTAATTTGTCTACATCAACCGTTGACGAAATACAATTCGAATTTCAGGCGCTAAAGTCATAATGGCTTGTCGGGACGTTAAAAAAGCGGAGCAAGCCGTCACGGACATCGTGGCGGACGTGAAAGGCGACAACCTCGGACAACTGGTCGTGGAGGAATTGGACTTGGGGTCGTTCGCGTCGATCAAACGCTGCGCGAAGAGTATTTTGCAAAAAGAAAAACAGATCAACCTGCTGGTGAACAACGCAGGTCAGTGGCGTGCGCGTGACGCGCGTACCGCACGCGTATTGTCCAATAACGGTGCGAAATTATGTTGTCTTACAGGCGTGATGGCGTGTCCTAAGGGAAAAACTCAGGACGGCTTCGAGACCCAGTTCGGCGTGAACCACCTGGGACATTTTCTATTCACGTCGCTCCTGTTGCCGAGGATCCGTAACTCAACGCCGGCTCGCATCGTCAACGTGTCCTCCATGGCACACACGAGTCAGTATTTCGGCTGCTTTAACTGTAGATTCGGGTTGAGAAAAAATCGGGGGGGGGGGGCTCTACTAGAGCATAAATCCACGCTCTTGAGGTCATTTTCTAAGTGACTTCAAAATGAAGCTGTGAATTCGAGAACGATTACCTACATTTTTTTTTACTTCTGTAAAATGCCTCGACAGCGCCAAAATCGAGTTTTAACATTGATGACACGCCGACAGAATAACACGAGCGTAAAATTCAACAAGAAAAACTTGATTCAAATTTACGTATTCTTCTATTTATAATTTTGAAAATTCGTTGATAATAACCACTGCGTTCTTCTATATACCAGATCATGAATTTTATTCTATTTGCACTTTTTTATTGAAATACTCCAGGATATTTGTTTTTTATTTTTATTATTTATATATTGAATAGTTTTTAATAAATTATTTTATATATTTAAATTATTTAATAATACTTTGTTATTACTATTGGTGTGTATTATATCGTAATTGTTTTTGGTATTTGCGCGATGTTATGTAGGAGGCGTGATCAATTTCGACGACATCAACCACGACACGAATTACTCGGCCATGGTGGCGTACAGCCAGAGCAAATTAGCCAACATATTGTTTTCGAACGTGCTGGCACAACGACTGCAAGGTATGTTAATATTATCGCACATTATTTAAGTGATGTCGTCGTAGATAAAACGATAATACGTATAATGCACCTAATTCTGCACTACCGCGAGGCAAAACCACGCGACAAAATAATATGCAATACGCCTCCTTTTTTTTTTCTTTCGAAATATTTGTTTTACTTCAAGTTTTTTAATCGGATCTATGGGGGGAAAATGAATACGCGAGAATAAATAATTTAGATTTTCATCCGCTTTGAAAACGTGTGAATGACTTTTGTCGAAACGATTCGAAACGTGTGATTTTTCTCGAAACTATCAGACATTTTATGTCATGTTTTCATTTTCTTTTTGCATTGGGATGTTTTTAATGTAAAGATATATGTACATGCGAAAATATATATTTTTTTTTTCGAAGGTTTAATCGAGACAAGTCTATATTTAAAACATTTTAATACCTGAAAATCTGCTCTCCGACTGTAACCAATACGATAATGTGAAATAATTGTAGGAACCGGAGTCAACGTATACAGTTTACATCCCGGACTCGTTCGCACAGAGTTGGGCAGGACGGTCGACCAGGTGTACTTTCCGGGCGTGAGGATTTTGGCTCGCGTTTTCCTGTACCCGTGGATGAAGACGCCGGAACAGGGTGCTCAGACGACGTTGCATTGTTCGATAGACGAGAAAGCCGGAGAAGAGACTGGATTGTATTACAGGTATAATTGTTACTGCAGATCGACGACGATCACGCGAGCGGTATCGGTTTTTGTTTTTATCGTGCGGGTTCAACGATAAAATTTTTAGGGAGGTGGGGAGGAAGTGTGGTACCGATTTTTCTAACTAAAATAAGTCCAATGCGTTTTCGTTTAAAATCGACGATATTATATGAAATTAAGCCGTCGGTTAAATTATTTAGTCGAACGTGAAAATTGTTCGGGGAAGAAAAGCGAAGGAGCTCGGACACTATTTATGTGCGAATCTCCCCGATCGTCGCCTGTGTTCTAAATACTAAATGTTTTTCTTCTTATTTCTAGCGACTGCAAGGTAAAAGAACCGACGGCGTTGGCCAAAGACCCGGAATTGGCGAAGAAACTCTGGGAAAAAAGCGTGGAGATGGTCGGTCTGAAAGATTATGACATGTTCATCGCCGAGGACACGCTTCCCGAACCTCTGAAAGACGTCTGAACGCCGGGCGCCGTCAATCACTTTTTTTCATTTAGTTTTAATTTTTTTACATTATTTTTTTACTTTTCATTTAATCTACATTATTTTATTATACCTATACTCGTGATGCGCTAACGCCGAACACACATACACGTTTTATATAACTTTATAAAAATAATAAAAATACATCACTTTTAACGATACGAAATCGTCTACTGTGTCGTCGATGATTTATTTGTTTTGTTTAGTTTTTTTATATTTTAATATTTGTCTAGCCGCCATTTAGTATGAAATGCGAACGTTATCAGATCCTCTGCAGGTGGTTACGGTGTATAATTTTAACGGAAATAAAAACCGACGTGTTTATAGAGTGTAATGTTTTGAAGTCGCGGTGACGCGATCGTGGCGGAACTAATTTGAAGATACAGTACGTGTATTTTTTTTATTTTTTTTTTTTCTAAATCCCACACTTGAACCGAATCAAAACTGTTTGATAAAAATGTAACAACGAGTTGCGTCCGTTGTTCGTTTGTCCACTAACACATACGATTACAGCATTTGTAAATGTTTAAAACATACGTAAACGTATGCATTATACCGACTACCGCGTGTATGGACTTGACATCGCGACAGCATAAATGTTTTTTTTTCATTATTATTATTATTAATAAATGCCGTTGATGGTCTTAAACAATAAGTGCATTTTTTGTACATGGTCAAAAAAAAGAAAGAATTCCAACATGAAAGACTTGTGGAGGAAATAATTCACTAACCGCAGAATTTAAAATGTTTTGCCCGCGTGGTTTGTTATTAGTAGTTTGGTTTAATTTTTGAGCTTTTAGTTTTATTATTATTAATATTATTAGTAATATAATAATCTATTACTTAATTTCGAGTCGATATCTCTATATGAACCTCTATTTAACTTAAATGAATCAAATATTTAAATTATCATTTAAAATACTACCAAATTGTATTCATTGGTAGGTGCCCTATTTTTATTCTGACTTAAGTATACAATTTTTTTCTCAAATATTTTAGGTATTTTTTTTGCAGGAATTTTTAAAAATGTAAACTTGAGTAATTGATACATTTTATATTCTGATTGAAACGAGAAATCTATTGATTTTACCATGCATGATGTATATTTATTTTTTTTTTTGTGTTCGTGGACGCGTTTTTGAAAATTGGAAGTGGGAATATATTATTTTTATTATTATATTAATAATTATTGTATTTTCATCGGTCTTGAACCTCTCTGCGAAATTTCAGCCACCTTGGTCATCAGGGAGGGGGTTTAATAAAACTTACTAGATTTGATGCCACCCGGAAAGGTGAAACGTTTTATATTATTTCCACGTTTACGATTTTGTTGATTTAAAACACTTTATTTTTTACTTCAATTTCCAATCAATCGTCATCAAGTGATATCATTATCTATTGGTTTTTCATTTTCAAAAGACTACAAATTTTTCTTACTAAAGAAAAAAAACGTACGTAAAATCTTCGCGTTTTTAAGGAGAAAATCGTCATCGACACAAAATACAGAAATACGCGAACAAAATCGACCCGCGTACGCGAACGTATTTATTGCTCGGCCCGTTGCCGTTGTAAACGTCATGGGAAGTTCGAGTGTACGGAAACGACGCGCGCGTGTCCAGTTGTGAGAAAGTTATTTTTCACGAAAACCACATGATAGAGTACGTATCGAACGGTAGTATATTTGAAAAAAAAAAACACCTGCGCGGTCGCCGTGCGGAGAAAAAAATTCGGCCGACCTCACTGGCACGGATTCCTCACGTTTGTTTGATAGAACGGGTTTCCTCGTCGACACGGCCGCGGCGGGGTAGGGGCAGGATGACGCTTGTCCGCAGAGCGGGCCGGACGCTTCTCCCCACCCGAACCGCCACTGCCAGGACCGCTTCCGTCTGGTCGAGCGAGTGCGGACGACACATGTGTGTGTGCGGAGCTGCAGTACAGCGTCTTAGATCGCCGTAGATCCTTATAGATCGCGCGTAATATTATATTCGTTCTGATAGAAGGAAAACAAAAATACGGAAGAAATTCGCTACCGCGCGTCGCGTCCGAGAGAAATATCGCATTGTCGTCGGTGTGCGGTAACGATTCGATCGAGGTGTTTCGGAGGTATAGCCGGGACGATGTTCAGCAGCAAATGCAAGAGCGACGCCAGGCTGGACGGCAAGACGGCCGTCGTCACGGGCTCGAACACGGGCATCGGCAAAGTGACCGCCAGAGAATTCTACAGGCTCGGTAAGCGCGCGAAACACCCGTAATCGTCAGTGGACATTACAGCAGGTCTCGTCTGATCTCACGTCCGAACGAATCCGCCTGCGTAGTTCGCTCGTGACACTCGTCACGTCACCGACTCGCGCGAACGCCGAACGAAGAGATTTCCGGTCTCGCGCGAACAAAAACACGAGTACGACGCTGACGAGCGCTCTAAAACGATTATTTTCATCGGTTTTTTGTTGTTGTTGCTGAATGCCTACTTCGAGATAATTAGAAAAAAAAACGACTCTCTCTGCTATTTACACCTCTGATCAAAGTCGGCATTAATTGAAAAAACACGCATAATATTATGTATAAATTAGTTATCGATTGTCTACGCTAAAAGCATTGTGTATTATCACTTTAAAGTACACAACGTTATACTTTATCCCGTCGCCGTATTGGTTGTTAAATATTATCTTATCTTTATTTAAAAAGCGTTGCGTGAACGCAAAATTGAGGCCATACAACTAACGGTCGGGATTGAAGTGTCGCGAGCACGTATACGCGAGAACGGTTTATTGGCGTTCAACCATCTTCCCCGTGACATTTTTACGCGTTTTCAGTCCAGTGACGACTGATCGAGTTCAAAATTAAATTTAAGATTTTATTCAATTATTTTTGAAATTGATTTCAAATTTTCTAACAGAGTAATCATATCGGGGGTACATTGTTAGGACTTCATTTTGTCGGAAATTATTCGACAGCTGTAAACGTGTATTACCTTTAACCGCCTCCTCATTTCTCCCACTAAGGAGAAAATGCGGACGGAAATCAGTGACGTCGTTTTAACTTTTTGAAAGGTACTTAAACTAAGAACTAGATTTGCCAAAAAATGTTTAACTTCGTTCAAGAATTTAACTAAAAAAAATTTGTTTATAATATATTTCATTTTTTCGTATGCGCAAAAATACCCCGAAATACCTCGAATTACGCCCCTGACGGAGATCTGACGTTCACGCACGCGTTTTTGACGTCCTGTTCGTCCTTTTTCAGGCGTCGTACACGTGCAATGCACCTACTAAAAAGTTGAGAAACACTGTTCTATGTAACATAGGTATAGAAATACTCCGGGTACTCGTAACCGTTACGTTTTTCGTAGACGTCGATAACGCGGACGCGGCAGTGCGACCAAACCACCAAACTCGCATAAAAATAAAACCGAATATTATAATTTTCGTCGAATGACCTTCATCGACTCGAATCGCGGGGTCATTATTTTTTTGTAAAAAAAGAGCAGCGAGTAGATTTTCGAATTTTTCTCTTTCACTTACGCGCGCGCGTAATGTTTTCAGTATAACGACCTGTTAGTATACCGTTTGACTACGCGCCGTTTGACGACGACAGTCGTACGTTTTGAAATTGATTTATCGAATTTTCGAATAGACTCCGAGACGTTTTTAACGATTTTCCCGTTTGGATATCCCTACAATATGCCCGACGGAGTCTGTATTGAAATTAAAATTTTAAATTCCTACGGGTAAAAAGACGTGTATAGAAAAGCGTACACGAAATTCGTGTCACGAATACGCTGCCCGATATTACGCGCTTTCGTTAAAAAAGAAAACCTAATTCGAATCCAAGTACGTTCTGCCGACTTATATATGTATATATTATACATACCTGACAGGTGTTTGGTTAGCGGTTACTATGGATACTTGTGATTTATTGGACACTGTGGCGATTGTGTACTGAGCTTAACACGAATTATCGACATGTCAACATGTTGTTGGCAAAAAACAGCCAAGATTCACAGCTAATAGTTTTAAATATTTCAAATTACCCGCGCGTTTTCACATGACGCATAATAATATTACTTTCGAGCAGGCGATAAATTTTGGCCACGTGCCGTCGCGTTGTGGTCGTGTCCACCGGCGATTTCGTCGAGTATATTATTATGTTTCGCTCTACAACTATATACAGTGACGTGTCCGCCGAACAGGCCCGGGCCTACCTTGTTTTTGAACCTTGGAACAGTAATAATAATTTATTTTTTTAACGATTCGATCTTCAAATAAATCTAATTTTATTCATTAAAAACGCCGATGTATCCGGTTTTATCCACCTATTTGCCAAATACAATACTGTAATTGAATTTCACTTGCTAACATTATAAAGGACTCGAGATACTTTATAGTTGAAATCATTAAGGATAAAGAATGTTATTCACCTGATATGATGGTTTTGCAAACGACATTGTTTAACGGTAGAGTTAAAGTACGATCACGGATAAAATCTGATTGATTTAGTTTTACCTAATCGATGTGACGTGGCCGACAAATTAATTTAAATCAATAAAAGTATACCGACCTGAAAATTCCCGTTCGATTGAAAATATGTGTACAGATTATGCTTACGACCGGGCCTGTCTCGAATGTTTATCCTCTGGGCACGCTTCTAGTTCAAAATAGAATTAATCAGTATAGTCGATTGGAACGTAATAACAATATAACGTATACATCAAGTTCCATCGACGGATGGCTCCTCCGCCCAAGAATACAGCCTCGATGTATTTAATTTGATTTAATTTTTATTCTTTATCGCCTTCATTCGCAGTAGGTACACTGCCCCTAGCTCGTGTTTATTGTTTACAATTATTTACGGACCGTGCGATTTCTTAAGAATAAAAACCAAAAAGAGAATAATATGATATACGAGTATTATTGTGTCGAGACCGACCGACGCGTCCAGTGTGTAAGGTCGTCGAAATCGGAAAGAAAATTTTTTTGTATAAAATCTAAAAATCAAAAATCATTTCACGTATGAGGAGAAAAACGTAGAGATACGTTTATTTTAATAATATCTGCAGCGCGCAATAATTGCAGTCCCAAGGTTCGCGCGAGTTATAGGTAGTATATTATTATTTATTGTGATTATCTGAACGAAACAATGAAAATCGATAGCGCATGTGGTGCGAATGTAGTGTTTCGGCTATTTTTATTTCTTTATGGACTAGGAAAAATCATTTCTCTCGAAAGAACCCAAATATATTATTTTTATTGTGCGGTGACGACGCAACGTGAGCGGGTAAAAATCTGTGGGGGAAATAGGGGCAAGAGCTCCTGTGCTTCTCGTGCCGAAATTACACCACTGTCCGATGCGCGTGAAATATTTCCGACGACGACGTTTGCGCAAAAGTCGTAAATTATAAAAACTATTCTAATCGAGAGAAAATCGAATCGCCTATAGTATTAATCGGTGTGTGTTTTATTTTTTTACTCGGAAGGGATCTGAAAATTATTTTCGAGCGAGGGCTACACCGAGCACTTAAAATAGCTCTCGAGGGCTGCTGAGTTAATCTCGAACCGTTTTCGGAATGCGCGTTTGACGTGTTATTTTGCCGTCGTAAATTCGCACTGTTATTATTATTATTGTATCGCCACCGTCCACGGTTACGAGAAATTAGAAGGAAATAAATAAAAATTCGATACGCGTTTTTCGTACCTTCGATAGCACATTATTAGTACGCGCGGGGGGTTTCGGAGCCCGACGGGGACGGGATATTATACAAATGACCGCACGATTTTTATGATTTTTTTGCCGGCCGATCACAGCAACGCGTGGCTAATCGAATTCGGGCGGTTTGGTTTATTTCTCCGGAGAACACCGCAGCCATAAACGCAGTCCCTGCTGCGGCACAACTTAATATACTATATTTTGTAACGAATAAAATATCTGCACATTTCCCCATTCTCTATCCCTCCGATTCAGTTGCATACCGACCCCGAGGGACATCGATTTGTCACCCTTCGTTTTTTTTTTTTTTTTTTTTTTTTAAATTTATCGCGTATTATTATTATTATTATTATTATTATTACACTCTCGGTCAGGGTCGTCCTTGGGATTTGCGAGGTCTGGGGCGAAAATATTTGCGAAATAATTTCGTCACTATAGTAATAAAAACGTCTCGACGAATATTATGGACAGTATAAACAATAGTGCAAGTCAACACAAACGATTTGTTTTTAATTTTACACTTGTGATTTAACGATGTGTACACCAATGTACTTTATACAAAACAATATGCCAATTAATAAGCACATTAATTGATTATTTACGTAAACGTTATTTTAATAAATCAACCGATAAATGTTTAATCATCGCGTAGTTATTTGATCGAATCGATCGATATGTCAAAGTGTTATAGATTCCGAGTGTTATAGATTCCGAGTGAAACAAGATTTACATAAATATCTACATTGGATTTGTTTTTTTTTTATAAGCAAGAGTTAGTTTAACTCACCTCAAATTTGCTTCTACTACAAATATCAACCATCTTTAGAAATAAAGCTGATCCACCCAACCTCTTTCACTCAGAATCGCTTTTTTGAGAGCAACGAATTTCAAATTTCAAATATCAATTTGCCAACATCAATCGCCCGTCTCCTGTTTCTCACCATTTTTTTTTTTTTGTAAACATCGATCGACGCTTAAAAAAAAACAACCTAGAATCATGATAATATTACATGAAGGTAACTAATATTTTACAGTACCTATATTTCAAATTTGCCGCCGACGCGCGTTACGACGATGGTTGGATTCTCGTCAGCTCGTTGCTCCTGATATTGTAATAAAATAATGTTTTATATTATCCTATTGTCGCGATTCGTACTCGTAGTGTTGGGGCGCTTTTGCTCTCGGCATTCGTTTGTGTGCGCGTTCGTACGTCGGACAATAATTCGGAATCGTCATCGCCTAAACGGACATTTAAACCATCGATTTTCAAGTGCGCCAATATTACAGCGCACACACGTATAGGTGCAGAGAATATAAATGAAAATAATTAAAGCGCGTGCTCGTTGATTTTTATTCGATTTCTAAAAGCGATTATATAAATCTAGAAAAAGTAAACACCTATTTCGAAAACATCACGATGGCCTTCGAGCATTAACTCGTACGTTGCCTGCACAACGACAATGCACTTATTACGCCTTAAATAACTTGCGCACACTTAGAAACGCGTTACAATTCGTTCAATGCGGTCGGATCTTTTTGTGCACACAGCGTACGATTCGAACGCGAAATCGTTTCTAATATCGGCGTTTTCTTTACGGGAACAGACGTGCGATAAATATACTTCAAACTGCTGGACTCCAAAGCCAAAACAATAACAGGTCACTGACACGTGTTTTTCAGTCGCTATTGTCAACACAAGTCTGAAATGGAAACCACATGATTGATTAGAAATATTTATCACAATAATTATTCTACCACAGTCGGGCGAATACATAAACAAATACCTAATCTATATTATATACTATTGCCAATACGTTTTTAAACACTTTTTAATGATTTCAAGCGTTTGAGTGTATTTTTCAAACGCAGATATGACGGACGGTCAGTGGTCCGCTTTTATTGATAAAATTTCTTCTCTCCCTCTCTCTCTTTATCTCTCAATTTATTTTATTTCGGTTTGATTTTAATTTGTAGCCGGATTTTCGGGAGGAGTTTTTGATTGCATAAAAATCACCACCGATAATGACCTCGAACACCTACAACTCTTAATCATTTTTAATTTGTCTAATCTATAAAAGTAGTAGGTCAAACACCTGCCAAAAATTAATCGAGTTTCATTACATTCGAATAATATATCAACGACAAAAACTAAAAATGAAGTTTTGAGGGGGAGCTGGTTGAGTTCTTCATCAACCCCTGTCAAACACGACCTTGCTACTATTTACGTATACTGTATAGGCGTATTGAAACCAAATATAAAATACAATATATAAATAAACAGGTATTTAGAGCTGATTCGCAACCTTTCAATTTCCGCGACACGTTTATATTATATACTTACGACGCAATCGGATCGCGTGAAAACATTCAACAATATTTTAAAAACAATTTAATGTCAGGTACCTATACTTGCTACTATTTTATACCAATAAAAATATACCTCATACCGGAGTTGAATGTGTTTTTAATTATATGTATGGATAGATAAATATAAATGTATATAAACTGCGCGTTTATTCAATCGTTTACGACATGACGTCTACGAGAACTATTAAGAGAACGTAACAATGTGCACTCGTGTTAAATTACCATTAGCTATACATAATATATAGGTGCCCAGTGCACTAGGTAATTAGGCGTCAATAGTAATTAATGAAAAACCGATACAAACGTAACTATGTATTATCGAATCTAAGTATAGAACTCACGACTAATTATTGATCGTAGCACAATGTTGTTCGGACAATAATTTTCATTACGAACATTTCCGGAGGCCCTCGATATTATTCTTCGAACCGTTTTTTCTTTATCAATTTCGAATCGAGTTAATAAACGATGGCTGAAAATCGACCCAAAAATGACGGCATAATGGGAATAGCATTTTAAATATTACGTTGCTCGATAACGACGACAAATAATATAATTCTGCATCGACAATCAAATATTCGTAATATTCTCGTAGCATCCTTAGGTGCGACCTACAGGTAGAAAAATCACGGAGAAACGATGAACGGACACGACTGCATTGAATTCTCGAGGAATCGTCTGCGTGCGCGAAATACAAATTCTACAGACATTTACGCTGACTTTTATAGTTGAAATTAATAAACAAAGTGCCTAGGGCCTATGGCAGCGCGGTTGGCAGGGCTCGGCGTGTCCCTATCCAGTTAACCCGGTGATGTCCTGCGAAAACGACGACCACATTCAACCGTTCGCTCGCGCACACGTAAATAATCGTATCTGCAAAACAGTGTAAATTATCTACTGCTGTCGTAGGCGTCGTGCGCAGACGTTGAGTTCGAGGAGTGCCCGCGGAAAATTTACCACCCAGAAAGTGACCTCGCCCCAAACACACCCCCATTTCAAAACCTTTCGAAACCGCAGGCATAGAGAAACCAAAACGACTCTCCGTCGAATCTTTATTGCATTGTTTTAAGTATCATCCCAACGATGTTAATTGATTAAACGTACATAAAAGGTCCATTAAAGATTTAATTTCACGCATTACTTTGACGAGTTGTGTAACGTCTTTCAATTAGTCTGACCTCGGTTGAGTCGGTTGAATGAAGTCAGTTCGTGAAATAACAAGTAAACGGTCAAAGGGAAAAAAAAAACTTAAAATCAAAAAGATGGGAAAAAGAGTGAACACGATTTTAGAAATTAAATTCATTGGTTTACGTCATGATTCGACAAAATAGCTAAAAAGAAGTCTGTTCAAATTCTGGCGAAACTTATTGTTTATAACAATTGAATTTTGAAGTTTTTTTTAACTAGATAATTGATAATGATGATGATAATTTAATCGCGTTGACGTCAATTTATTTTCATTATTTTCATTATATTTCGAAATGTTACCCAATATAACGATAATGAAAAAACAATACATTTTTTCTTTCCGGTAATGACAAAATATCGATAACTTGATTTTTCTTTTTCAATGTTTACTAGCAACAGTGTAATATTATATTCATCGTGTAGGTATGGTATGTAAAAAAATCCTGACCTAGCGGTTTTTGCGTCCCTTAAAATTGAAAGTGGTACTCGGGATTATAAGAAAAGAAAAGAACGGGTCTAATGGAATGGAATAAATATAATATTATGGATTATTCAAATTCCAGGTGCGAGGGTCATAATGGCTTGCCGAGACGTTAAAAAAGCGGAACAGGCCGTGGCCGAAATCGTGGCAGACGTGAAAGGCGACAATCTCGGACAACTGGTCGTGGAGGAGTTGGACTTGGCGTCGTTCGCGTCGATCAAACGCTGCGCGAAGAGTATTTTGCAAAAAGAAAAACAGATCAACCTGCTGGTGAACAACGCAGGTCAGTGGCGTGCGCATGACGCGCGTATTGTCCAATAACGGTGCGAAATTATGTTGTCTTACAGGCGTGATGGCGTGTCCCAAGAGCAAAACTCAAGACGGCTACGAGACCCAATTCGGCGTGAACCACCTGGGACACTTTCTGTTCACCGCGCTCCTGTTGCCGAGGATCCGAAACTCGGCGCCGGCTCGCATCGTCATCGTATCGTCGCTGGCACACATGGGTAAATCGCAAGCGACTATTACTCGTCGTTAACCGATGCTCGACTTGGGATAAAATTAGAAGACTGACGTTCAAACTTGTATATTTTTCAACAAAATCTCGAGGCTTAAATCTCTTATCGACTCGTCGTGTAACGTGGACGTCTCCCAGCCAAAAAAAAAAAAAAAACACCTCTAACCGTTGTAGTGGCGAAACTAGGTCTAAAATCACGGGGGGGGGGGGCTAAGGACTTAAAGAACTACTAGAATATTTTTGTGCTCAAAATAAAAAAATTTTAAAAAAAAATCGTAATATATATGAATATTATATAATCTCCATGTACGATTTAGCCGATGTAGATGTAGATTACTAAGTAAAAAAAAAAAAACTAAATCGTACAGTCTTTAACGTCTCGTTTAAAAAGATTGAAAAAAGGCAAGCCGAATTACTATCAAAAATAATACTACCCCAAGTCGAGCATTGCCTTGTGAAACATATAAATATACAATGTGAAACCTAATGAAACATATAAAACGACCGTAAATCGTATGAATTTTAAATGTTTCAATCGGGTACTTACTCAATTGTTTAGGTGGTAAGATTAATTTCGACGACATTAACTACGACACGAGCTTTTACCTGTCGATGATGGTTTACAGTCAGAGTAAATTGGCCAACATCTTGTTTGCAAAAGAACTGTCGCGAAAACTCGAAGGTAAAAACGGTCGATTCGAGGTGTGCATTTTGCGTTGCGTGACTAGTTTCCACCAGATCTCCTTAAGTTTCCCTTTTCCACTACACACAAGGCTGAAATAGTAGAAAATTTCTTAAAAAGTAGTGATAAAATAACACATTGTGAATATAAAAAAAAAAACATTGAAATTCTTTTTTTTTTTAATATTTTTCACTTTTTTACCGTTATTAATACATATTTTTAACGAAATGTTATTAATTTCAATCAGATTTAACGATTATAATTGACGTTTAACTATAATTATAGTTCTCATATTTGTCGCTTAAAAAATCTAAATTTTTTTTAATTTAAAATTCAACAACAAATACCAGTTTTTAAAGTTTCCATATTGCTTTATTTTCAAATTACTTGCACACCTACCAATGGAAATCTCATTAGTGCTGTAATTAACCTATTGATTTAAATTATTTATTATTTAAATTAATTCAATAATAAATTAAACATCGTCGAAATTCACATTATCATTAGGAAGTATATCTTAAAACTATTCATCTAAAATACATTTATAAGAAGGTGATTTCAATGTTAAATTGAATTTAACAGAATTGAAAAATATCATAGACTTGCTCAGTCTAGCTTTCAATTAGGCAAGCATTCAGTAAAGCATACCCACCAGTGTTACGAACAATTAACGTTTTTAAATATATAGTACATTTTTAAAAAACAATTCTTTAATGAACCAATACCCACTAACCATTTGTTTTTTTTTTTCAATAATTATCATTGAAATTTATAAATTGCAATATCGGAATTTTGTACTTGTATATTTGTAGTGAACTTTGTATAAATTATACTTCAAGTGACCGTGAGCTAAGTCAATAATTTAGTATAATTAATAATTAAGTAATATTTGAACAATGTGATGTCTATGTATTTTTTAGTTACCTTGAAAAAATGTATGTTAATAATAGATACTAGTTACTAAAGAACAGTAAATCTAAATATATAAATACAAGATAGAATACACAAACGTAGCCTAGTTACGTATTTTAGTTACTTGTAACACGGTTAGCCCTGGGTATTGATAATTGAAATTAAGTGAACACGAATATCAGCTAATAAAAACTAAGTCTATAACCATATACAGTTACGTCAAAACGCTTTAATAAAAAAGTACCATTAATTTTAACATATTAGTGGAAAAGGGAAACGTGTATCAACCGTTATTGTTTGGCGAAAACATAATAGCAATGATAACCATTAATACCCAAACTGTATACCTGTAGGAACCGGAGTGCATGTGTATAGCTTGCACCCGGGAATTGTAAAAACTGAACTGACCAGAACGGTGGACAAAGTATTCTTTCCGGGAGCTTGGTTTCTTTTCCGTTCTTTCACTTATCCGTGGGTCAAGAGTCCAGAGCAAGGGGCTCAAACCACTCTACACTGTTCGATTGATGAAAAGGCCGGCGAAGAAACCGGATTATATTACAGGTTAGATTCAAATATCCAAATTAAATATTTTAATAATAGTTTGATAAGAATGTATTCAAATAATTGTATTTTTTTAGTACAACACATTTTATTTGAATTATTATAATTTTTTACAAACGTTTCGAGTGTGGCATTGTTGTTTTAGCAACTGCAAAGTAAAAGAACCATCGTCGTTGGCCAAGGACGTCGAATTGGCAAAAAAACTCTGGGAAAAAAGTATTGAAATGGTCGGATTAAAAGATTATGACATGTTTACCAGCGAGGACACGCTTCCTGAACCTTTGAAGGATGTCTAGGACAAAAATTGTTTAATTTTTATTGATTACTGTCAACACATACAAATACATAAATATAGATTGTTCCATGTTTGGGGTATACTGAATTGAATATATATTTTCATAATAAAAGTATTGTTTAGCAACAATAGTTGTTGAGTGTGTTTACTATATTTTTATAATAATGAATATTTCTACTTTTTATTTTAAAAGATGTGACAAGCCTACAAGTGAGAATTAGAGAAAGAAATATTAATCAAAATTTAAAGGAAATTTAAAAATTATTCTTTATTCCTAATGTGTTCATCTTTATTAAATATAGCGTTTAGTTTAATTTGGTAAAATTATGACATTTTAATAAAATTCATTGCCTACCACAAAAATATTGAATTGATTACTGATGTGAGAGGAAGGGGGGGGGGGTATATTTATAAGAGATTTCCCAAAAAGCTAACACACACCACAATATGTGTATTAATTAAATTGAAAAAAAATGGCAAAATGTATGGACGATAATGGAGACTTAATGAAACAGGAAGTTGACAATTAACAGAAAAAAACTATAAACAGGAAAAGGACAAGTCAATATGCATTGGTTTAATGAAAGTATGCAATGAAAGATTGCAGCCCTAATGACTAATGCCAAGTTGGAGGTATTATGGAGTAGAGACGGAAAAAGATTAAATTTGTATTGATTGACATCAACGAAGAACTGATCAAATTGCGTTGTAATAAGAAACTTTACGAGCAAACTCTGAAAAAGTTGTGAAATCGATGGTTGTTAAGTTGAAAAAAACATACAATGCCTACACAAGAATGAATATTAAAATAGATGCTGAAAATTGTTCGAAATTACCGACCCGAGGTGTAATGATCACAGCCAAAAACCGAAAATACACTGATGTTCAATTATTATTCTATTTCACCCAGCAAACGATATACTGTGGACTTTTTGGACCAAATCCTATAAGAATTCAATCGAGCATTATTTCATGAGTTACAATCAAAATTTATTACATCATAATAAATATTATTTATATACATGTATATAAATATATTCCGAGTATACAAGTAGGATATGTTATCACAGAAATAATATATTCAGTTCTAACTTATGATAAGTGTAAGTTGTACTAAATTTCTATGAGATCTTGATATTTAAACGTACAATCCTCTGTTGAGTTCATATCATCGCTGAAACATTGAAGAAATAAAACATTTATTTTTTTCAATAGATTACAAAGACATTATTAAATTTACCTGGTTGCAAATGAAGTATATAATGGCACATCAGAATGTTCAAAATCTAAAAAAATGAAAATAATTAGTTATCGTGTTAAGCCAAGCGAATCTATTGATATTACCGATTGAAGTTTTGTGACTGTAAATTTCTGAGAATAATAGGCTTTGAGCTTCGGGTAGTGTTTTACCGATTGGAAACAATACGCCCTCACCAAGGCTGCGATAGAAGTATTAATATTAATGCATGCCAAATGGTTAAATAATAAAAACATAGTTAGGTACATAAAAAACCAAAAAGGAAAAAAAATATAGTAATTTAATAGAAAAGGTATTAGGTATTAGTTTAGAACCATTAAAATTTTAAAAAAAATAAGAGAGATTATTAAAATAAAATAAAAAAGATTTATATAATATACGTAATTAAATGAAAAAAAAAATTGTTATTTAAAATATTATATGTACACATTAAAAACTATTTCATAATATTAAAATTATAAGGGAAGCAGGAGAAATGATCTAGATTAAATTTAAAAAAAGACTTGCATAATATATTTTGTTAGATAAAAAACGTTGTTATATTATTCTGTGTTATTTGTACATGTTTAAAATAATTAGAATAAACAAACATTACCAAAAATATACAAAGTGTCAAAAATATAAAATGGCTCACCTTATTAAATAATTTAAAATATAACATCTTAATTGACTAACAAACAACATCGATAAAATTACAAGTTACTTTATGTCAATATGGATATTGCATCTTTATAGTAATAAATTTACATAATAAATGTGAACACAACACAATACTGACTTGAGCCTAATGTATAAAATAATTGTTTCATATTTTTTAAATAATATAATTAAAATAAGTACTCAAGATTTTTCTTAGAATATAAAAATTATTTAAACGGTCAACTGTCTCCTGGATTTGTTTGGCGATTGCCTAACACTACCAATGGACCTCAGGTCGCTTGCCAACGGATAACTTATACCATCCCCCAAACTAAAACAGAAAAAATTAAAAATCAGGCAACGTATTACAAGTATCACGATATAATGGTGTATTCCCAGAAAACATTTTTTTATTTCCACGTGAAAAATTGTTAAGAAACGTTTAGAACGGCTAATGATACAATTTATGAAGGAAAATCCAAGTACTTTATAATACATATTTTATCAAATAAACAAACCGAGAACGAGTGCATAAGCCTTTCTGTACGTTTTCAAAACTATTTCATAATTAAATGCACTTAACCACCTCATAAAAACAGTATTAATATTTAATACTATTAGGAATTTTCTAGAAGTAAATGATTCAACGGTTTCACATTTTAAGAATAACATTTTTCTTTTAGTGTTAATTTATTTCCTTTAATAATCATAAGTAATAACAGTTTAGTTTAGAAAAAATATTTTAAAATCACTGACCACTGAGTAGGTTATTTAATATTATTATCTTCAAACCCATTGTATTTAACCACAAATAAATATTTTAGTAGTGAAAAATATTTAAATTATCAGACCTCTTAGTAAATGATAAATAATAAAATAACTCCCGAACTACTGCACTTTAAACATACAATCACAAGCTCCGAGTTTCATGCAATCATATATTTCTTAAACGTTTTAAATAATTCATAAATAATTGTACAGTATATTAAATTATGATCAGAACTAAATCTACCCATATGGAATCTAAATAGTTATGTGACATTAATATGTCACTGGTATGGCATTAATTAAATGAAATTAAATGAATTAGTTTATTACTGTTTCTTAGCTAATACATCGTTTTAATATAATCTATAGTTAGAAATAATATTTAATGAAATGAAATGCTGTGTGATGATTATATACTGAATATAATGAAAGAAAATAATATTTAAATCATAAATGAATATTGCGTTTTAATAAATGGTAAGTGCATTTAAACATTAGACAACAGTTTTTTTTAACTCACCTAGTATTTATTGGAATAGGCCACAATATGAATTCTTTGCCGAACACTTCTTGTATGTTTCTGCAACATCCTAAATTAAATCCATTTTTATCACAACCTTCTGAAAATTTGGGAGGACGGAAAGACTCTGAAAATTAAAAAAAAAAATTAATAATATGACACATGGAAAATTTTAACTTTAAGTGTATTAATCACATTACCTAATGTAGTTCGATTTTTGGAAACCAGGTAGATGTGATATGCAAATAGTGAAAACAAACTTATTGAAAACATTGAAGCAATAAAAAACATAAAAATTATATGCATATTTGTTCCTTTTGTAAATCGCTGCAAGTAAGAATAACAATTAATTAGTTTATAATCATCTCAATATTCTATCATAAAAAATGCATAATATTTAAAAAATTATTTTATTTAATTTGCATAGTAAAAACTGAAAATTTGTTTAAGCGTTTAAAAATGTCTTATATGAACCAAGTATAGGAACATATATGATCAAGAATAATACTAACTTTAAACTTTAAAATAAAATAATTTAATTTCTATTAAAATACATTATTTATTATTTTAGTAGTCAATAACATTGACATCAATATTATACAAAAGAAACAGTTTATAATGAAATTCAAGGGACCCGTCAACATTTGTCATAATAACTAAAATTTAAAAAAAAAATTAAAACTCGATTATATATAAATATGGACATAATATGTATATGTGTATAATAAATAAAAATTATGTATGTATTTTAAAATTTAATTTACATTATACTAAAAAAAATCTGTTATCTTAGTTTGTACTCAGATTGTATAAACATGATACCATATTTAGTATTTACGTTATTCATAGCTATATATAGTAATTTGATAACATTTATAAAATTATGTTAGCTTCAAAAACATCCATTTAGTCAATATACAGACGGCTTAATAATGGATACAAATTAATATATACACTATAAAAGTTTTTCTGGGACCTTAAATTTAATGTCATTACTCATTAATACCCGGTTTTTGTCACTATAACCGATCTCATTATATACGGTTTCTATTGTATATTAATTTATAATAATATTATTTTATTAACAGATGATACATTTTTTTAAACAGTTTTTAGCAATGACCTACACAAATAATTAAAATATATTACCATGTCTGACTTAACATCCCAGAATTTAATAACATATTCCACTGTTGTCGCTGCTACATAAACACACATCAAGAGTCCATAAGCCAAAAACAATAAAAAGAACTTATAGTTTGAATACGACACGCAGTTGTTAACCCATGGACAGTGATGATCCATTTTCAACACACATTTTCGACATACACTGCAATGGTGTGATCTATCGGGTTTCACTATTCTACATTTATCACAGAACCGAATATCTGAAAAATAACTTTCTACAATTCCAAAGCCATAGGCGTCAAATCATCTGTACTACTACAATCAATCGCATTGTTAAGAGCAAAATATTACCATCAGTATTTGTAAAAGTCATAACTGGTAAGTTTTCAGCAAAATCACGCAATATAGCATTTTGTCTGCCCAAATCTATAGGATTAGTGTTGAATTCTTCAAACAATTCTTCGGGCAGTCTGAACTAAAAATTTAATTAAATATACATTAGTAAATGTCTCAAAGGGATATATTATATATAATTTAATCAAATGGTATTACTTTTGGAGGCACACCACTAGGGTCGGTAAAAATAGTTTGGAAATATGACCACAGGAAAAATACTAGGACGAAATGGTACACTAGCAGATACAGCACTCGAACTTCAACTGACTCGATTAAATCTAGAAAAAAAATAAAATACAATTAGTAAATGGATAGTAACATTAATTGTAGAATATTTTAAAATCAATGGTATAATGGTATAACACGCATAATAAGTTCATAAGTTATAGAAAATTAATTTAAATATTATAAATCACAGAGTGCTGGGTAAAAGTATATTCTAGTTTTTTTATTTATAAGTAAGTGCTAAGTAGTGTATAAAAATGAGTTAATTATGATTTCAAACAGCTTCTCGTACCTACAAAAAAATCTTTAAAATAATAAAAATGTTAAGTATGTGTATTAATATTTGAATATTAACTTTTTTAGACTTTAAACCCCTGAGGCCAACTTTAATTTTTTTTTACGTAAACTGATGATTTAAATTTAAACATACTGCAAATTCTCATAATCTCGCGTTCATAAACAATTTAAAATTAAAACTAATCATTGTTCACATTATTAAAATTATTTAGATAATTTGTTCTATTAACAATTTTATTGAAAAATTATATATAACATTTATCATAATACTATAGATATATTATATGGCACTTATTACTTATTATGCGATAAATCGTTTAGACTAGACACACGTAAAAAGAATGTAAAACATCTAGCGGGGGAGGGGCTCAAAAACTATTCAAGTGGGTTGAACCACTTTGTTGTTTGTTATTGTTGCTACTTACTGAGGCACAGCAGCCAGACGTAGGCGTAATACGACCATGCGAGAATGCACAGGATAAAAATCACAGGAACGCTTTTAACTGTCTTGACGCAAAACGCGCAGCACAATCCTTTCGACCTGGGGGCGTCCATAGTCGAATTTCACGTCCGATCGCAAGAATCATTTACCGTTGCGGTGCTGCATGCCAATGAAGACGACGACGACGACGACGAGGATGGATGCTCTGGCTGGTCGGCTGTCCGGCGAAGCGTAAAAAGCCCCGTCGAGCGAAACAACGACCGGACCTGGTCTGGACGCGCCGTTACGAGTGCTTCATTTCGAATACCGAGTGGACGCTATAATCGATCGGTACTGGTCGGTGTTTTCTTCTACTCGTTTCGCAGGCGCAAATCAGATTGTCAACCGCAATGGCGAACGCGTCCGCGATCGTATTTGCATTATCCGCGGCCGGACCGAATGAAATGCCGTTGGCACGCTCCGCCTGAGGCCTAAAATACTCGATAGCGTACGATAAAAGAACAATAATACAGTATTGAATATTGTAATGATGGTCTGCCGATCACGAAATTGGTTGTGCTCCGTTGCGATTGTGTTATCTACGGTCCGTACAGTCAGTGCTGCCAACTGTTTTTTCGTTTTCTTTGAAATTACCACGGACACGAAATATATTGGGCTTTCTTATTTTGATAAGAAATTTTTTTAGTATAATTATATTTAATTTAATAATTGTCATCAATATTCATATAATATGATAAAAAAAAAAGAAAAAAAAAAGTTGTTGAATAGTTGGATGGTAAAAAATCTCAACTATAACGCGGCTATAATTTGTTATAGAATTTGATGATTCCAACGACAGGAAAATTATCATGACGAAAAAATGTTAATAATTATTTTAAAAAAATGTAAACAACAATAGCGCAAATGTATATTTTATACTCATGGGTCTTATTCAAATCAGTTAATCTAAATGACTGTCCAACATTAATGTAACGCCCATGCATCATATTATATTTATCGATCGGTTTCTGTCAGCTTTCGAAATTTTAGATAGATATCTATACAGACTCATAGCATAGATTAAGTATACTTAATCTATGCTCATAGTAATATAGGCATACCGATATTACAAAAATACTAAATCAGCTAAACGCTTGTTCTTTTAATATTAACAAAATATTATTAAATATATAAAATTATTTCAATACAAACTATTAAATATATTTAAACAATAATAAAATAAAATGAAAAAATGTCTTGCCTTGCGTATTATAATAAATAGTGCATAAAAGTCACGACAGGTTTCGATTAAATATCATACTCTTTACACCCGCTGATGATTTTTAATCATTTTGACTTTTTTGCACTATTTATTATAATACTCATGGCAAGACATTTTTTTTATTTTATTCTATTATTGTTTAAATATATTTAATAGTTTGTATTAAAATAATTTTATATATTTAATAATATTTTGTTATTATTTATGAATTATGAGTATTAACCATTAAATTTTAATATAATTACTTTATTTATTTATTTTCTATTTTATATCTTTTAATATGTTGCAGTATTTAGCTATTTAGCGTATATACAATGTAACTACTAGGCCGGGTAAGTAAGTGATAGGAATTTTGAAGAAATATTTGAAAAAGCCTATCCATTTTTATATTATTTATGATTTGCGTCGCATTATTATAATACGTCAACAAAGTTTACTAGTGTTTTTACATTTATTTATATAAAACCGGGTACTTACATTGTTTCGTTTATTTTTTTTGTCATTTTTAAAAGTGCTGACGTTTAGACAGGTCAAATTTTAATTTTCACAGGGACTTTTGACAGAAAAAAACCATTTTCAAACACTTTTCTTTTTTTAAATTAGTATGTGTAGATTTCAAGTGGGTTTGGCTATTGATTCCGGATGTTTTTCGCCGTGTTAGTTAAACTATAGTATACTTGCTATAAATCCTGAAAAAGATCAACTTAAAGATGGATTGGATAAGTACTAGATCTTTATTATTCAAATGGTATAAATTAAAATTAAAAAAACAAAAGCTAGTTAAAAATAAAACGTTTAATACAATTGTCTAAAACTATTACAAAATTATCAGGCAATGGAAAACAATTTGCTTCCGTATTACCTGAATTATATTCAGAAGTTTTTATTTTAAATTGACACACAAATGTTTCACTCGCGTCATAGACTTTATTGATATTAACCTTTTAAAAGAGGGCGTGTGTTAAAACTCATTGTGATCGTATGAGAAGAAAGATATGTCCGCACAGTCTGAAAGATACTTATGAATAATAGAATATACGAAACGTCGACGTATTATCAATCAATATCATAATGTGACACTTTCTGTAGTTCAATACACAATTTGTTTTACTCTTACCCTCCTTTGTGGGTTGGTTTTATTTTCTATTCTTTTTAATATGAATTATCCGCTTGCATTCCCCGGAATCTATTTTGACCTCGTTAGACTTGCAAATATTCCTTGTTATTACAGTGTTCCATAAACCGCCACTCGAAGACGATTGATCAAAGATTTCCTGCTGAATTTTGTCAGTCGATTGATGCTTACGCTCACAGATCAACAGTTGGCTTGTTTCGTTCTCGAGTTTTGACATTTCGCGATATTTCGTATTAAATTATTATTATAAAACCAAATATGGCAAATACGCGAGTAAAACTTGTTGAAAACTCTTGTTGCGACGACAATGACGGTGACACTGCGATCTATTTTTTTTCCCCTCTTCTTCGACCGGACCTTTTGCTGTTCCCCGACTGGTACAGAACACGTCACTAATTTGAGAACGTTGAAAATCCCAAAAGTACACGCAGAAAATTTCAATGTGTTATTATTATCTGCCAACGCATTTTTGACGTAATTTTTATGACGTTCACTACCCATTCTGTGATGGAAAGATAACCATGCATATTGCTCATATAAAATATTTAATAATGATTGATAAAGTTCCAATGGAAAATACATTTGCTTTGCGGACAACAGCAACCTTAGGTTTGAATTCATGAATTGTTAACTATTGTTAACTTCTAACTTAACAATAGTGCGATCTCTTAACTTAACTTGAGTTGATCATTTTCATTAACTTGCACAACCTTTGCTTAATGTATGTTGATGCATGAATTGTACGCCATATGTCCAGAGGCGTACTCAGGAATTTTCAAAGCACTAAACTTCATGTGACATACTTCGTTCGCACTTGTATGGGTATTTTCTTGTGTGGAATAGGTTCATGTGATATGTATAATTTTTTTTACATACAAAGGTTATCTTACATACTTTACACTCCACTTGTTTTACAGTTCCATCGTGTTTTGACTGATGCTCAATCAAGGATTGCTTGTACTTAAATACCTGTAGGAATGACACAACTTTTTACTGAATTATGAAATGTGAATAAAAATTATAACATGAATAAATCTTATCATTATCCAATACCTTATTACATTCGTTGCATTTATACAATTTTGGAAATCCTGTAAGGATATATTACGTATGCCGCAATAAATTGTCCTTTCTATGAAATACTTTAGGACAGTATTTACATACAAGAGCACTTTTCAAATGTACGGACGAATAATGCCTGTTGTACCAGGATTTATACATAAAATATGATTGGCATATTTCGCACACAATAATAGGTCCTACATTCCTGGCAGTTGAAATGTTATCTAGTGAATGAAAAAATTAAATTTATTTATTCCTTTTTTAAATAGATTAGAAACAATTTATTATACAAAATAGAATATTACCAGAACTAATCGAGTCATTTGAATCAGAGCTGCTGTTCATAGCATTTCTGAAGATTTTGGGTTCCATATCCGATTCTGGAATAATTAAATTAAATTAGTTATATTTAGTTATTTAGTCAGATTAAGGTATTGTTTAAATATAATATTACCACTGCAATCAGAGTCACTTGAATCCAAGGAGACACCGGAAAGTGATTTTACATGGTCATAATTCTTGCGTTTGGATCTTGAGCGTTTAATCAGTTGTTCTGTGCTGGTCGTAGGTTTTATATTAGCATTGTCAGTAATAGTCATAGCTTCTACGGCTGTATCAATGTTGGTTGTAGCTTCTACAGCTATAATATCAGTGTTGGTATATTTTCATAATAAGTAACACATTTGTTTTTGATCTTTACCTCAGCTTCTCTGAATTGTAATGGATATAAGTAATTCAATGGTGGTGACCATAAGTTTGACAACACCTGAAATGTTAATATAGGTAAAATAATAACTACTTAATTAGAAAATACAAAATCATGATTCATGATGTATACAGTATACTCACTATATGTTTTTCAATATCAGATAAGCTTCTACTAATAAATATTCAGATATCAGATATCATTTTTTCGTCACTGATGGCACTATGTTTACAGCACATTCCAACTTAAATAAATAACATGCATAGATGCAGCATTCGCAGTGTATTAATAAATTTTCATAGGTGTGTCTATAGTATATACTTACATTATTTTGGATTGTTTCCGATTCCGATTGATCAACGTGCTCATGTCTTCTTTTAAGATTATTATTCAAACTCTTCGAACCTACAGGCACACTAGTAAAAGAGTTTGTAATTTTATTTTTAATGTTTTGTGACATCTTTATTAAATTAATGTAATAAAAACGTCAAAAACTCGTGTCCGCAATCCGCACCTAAAGACGTTTCAATTGAGAAATGATAATCAATAACACACACAGACGATGACCACGATCCATGATAGATAAGACTGAAAGGAGAATACTATAAAACACTAAACAGTGAACGTTGATGTTTGTTGATGCGCAAAGCCGCTTTTTCGTTATTATTATTATTCAATATAATTTAATCATATGTAATCGGTGAATCGCGATATGGAAAGGCATCAGTCATCGTTCCATATCGCGATTCACGAAGTCTATATATAGAACTACCTAGCGATAAGCAGCAGCCCAGACAGCTATTATTCTAACGATTATTTTTTCTCTTTTAGTTCTGATATTTATTATTAATTTTTTTATTATATTTAGGTAATGTTTATATAATTTTTAATACTAAAGTGTATGTTGACTTTTTCAAATTTTGAATAAATATTTTATTTAAAAAAATTTGTTATATATTTTTGTATCCAAATAAATATTTTAAGTGAAAGAAATACCTATGCATAAACGATTTGAACAGGATCGTGCTCAGAAATTTTTTTATGGAAAGAGTTATGGACATTTTAAGAAATTATTTCTATACTATACACATGATATATATATAATATAACATATAATAATATGAAATATCTCTCATTAAACATGAATAATTAAGTAAAATTTTATTAAAAAAATGATTGATTTGTAATGAAAATAGGTTTTAAAAATAATTGAACAGGTAATTTATAATTAATAAAACTAAAATACCTGATAATAAATACTTTTTTTTTTTTTTTCATAATAAATTTGGTCAGGGTATATTTTTCCATACTTTTTTTTGTTTACCGTGCATTTCTGAAATCGAAAAAAAATACACATTAAAATTGGTCAAGAATTTAATCTCGGGTTGCTCATGAGTCATGATGGACAAAGGCCAAGAAACAACTCGTGTATAAACCGCATAACGATGACGGCTATTTCATGTGTGGCCACTGATTGTTAACTCTGACGGTAACACATAGGAACATATATGCTGCAGGTTGGACCACGAAATCTAACCAACGCCATAGGTTGACTTAAGTTCTATTCTACATCTTAAAGATTTCTTTCTTTTATATTGATTTTCAATTCTAATTGAAGCGAGAAATATATTGATTTTACCACAATGTGTGTTAACTTCTAGAACATTGATTCATTGGTTTGAAATCTATAAGAACAATGCAACATCCAATGACATTAATTAACAGTCACCCGCAGTAGTGCAGTATGTCAACCGGGTATCGTCAAATCTCATCACTGTTGTATAGTTCTGATTTGATGTCTGTTAGCATAAGATAAATTAGTGTGACAAATTTTCAGGAACATAATAATTTAGTATTTTTAAATATTCATGCAACATCATAATATATTATTACATTATTCACAATTCATCGACTTTTCATTTGTACATTTTTTACCACAACTATTAGAGATTATTTGGTTAGAATGGTTAGATAGTGTTTCTATTAGTAATCTTATGTAGGTAAATTATTTTTTTTATAAATTGTATTCATTTGGTCTAAAGAATGACGTTTCACTATTATCAGAAAATTATTTGATCATGAATAAAGCTTAAGTTTACCTCAGATAACGATCATACATATTTTCTAGTATCCCAGTTGGTATTTGAAGGAACTGAACATCACATCAGGATTAATTGTTTTATACAAATATTTTGTGAATAAAAAACAATATTTAAACTTGATCACAATAAGCAGTTTGTTGAAAATCCTGTGATTGTAGTCGATGTCCATATTATTAACTAGATTTTGACATAAAATTTAAAAAAAAATTGAGTTTAAAATGTATAATCTTGTATTTATTTTAATGTAATTTATATAAATGTGTTTATGTAAAAAATATATTTAATAAAATATATTTATTTTGTTGAATACAATATTAAGAGTTTATAATAATAATATGGCAAGCATTAACAATATTTATATGTTAAGTTGTTTAACATTATTATTATAATCTAGAGTATACATAAGTTCTTAACTCTCTTTCTCTCTATGTAAATAATATGAAATAACATTATAAAAAGATAAATAAAAATTATAAGTCGATGTCCATATTATTAAATAGATTTTAACTTAAAATTAAAAAAAAATTGAGTTTAAAATGTATAATCTTGTATTTATTTTAATGTAATTTATATAAATGTGTTTATGTAAAAAATATATTTATTTTGTTGAATACAATATTAAGAGTTTATAATAATAATATGGCAAGCATAAACAATATTTATATGTTAAATTGTTCAACATTATTATTATAATCTAGAGTATACATTAAGTTCTTAACTCTTTATTTATTAAGCTCTTTCTCTATATGTAAATAATATGAAATAACATTATGAAACGATAAATAAAAATTATTATCCAATAATATAAATTCAGGTACCTGTCATATATATATATACAGTAGAAATCGGTTATAACGAGTTTCAAGGGCCAGCTAGTTTTTCTCGTTATAAGAGGTAGCTCGTTGTATGCGGTTAGAACGAGCATTCATTATAATCAAAGACCGGATTTATATGCATTTTAAATTGTAAAATATGCATGCAAACATGCACTAAAAAAAGTCAAAATATGTAAGGAAAAAATGCAAAACATGCAAAATAAAATTTCAATTTTATATTTGATTTTAATTTTGCAGTGATAATTATTTATTAATTTTATAACATTTTTCATAAACAAAAAGTTACATGTATAATATAGTACAAAAATTTAATTTTTTGTTAAATTGTAATTTAATTTTTAAACATTGATATATTGTAAAAAATATTTTATTAATAAAATAAAATATTTTATAAACGTACCTATGATCTGTGTTTTTATTTGTATATTTGTACGGTTTTTGTTAAAATTTGCAAAAATATGCAGAACATGCATTAACGTCAGAATATGCAAAAATATGCAGTATGAAATTTTGATATTTAATCAATCAAGTAATGATTTGTGGACACTCATTGACTGCATGTATATGATGTTGAAAATAACAACATGCATTTTATGCAAAATCCGGTCTTTAATTATAACCGATTAAAAGCGGGAAATACAAAAATAAAACAGACGACATTTATAATTGCCGATTATTTACCCGATTATTCCCATTTTTTCGTCCAACTGATCCAACTGACGACGCGACGTATATTTTAACATACAATCATATGGGCTCGTGCCGGGACCTAACGTTTTGCTTGTTGTAAGCGGTATCTCGTTCTAAGCGATGCTCGTTGTAGTGATTTCTACTGTATATATACAGTAGAAAGATATAATGACCATTTCTTAGAACGAGATACTGCTTACAACGAGCAAAACGTTAGGTACTAGCACGAACCCATACGATTGTATGTTAAAATATATGTTTATAACGAGTATGGTTATAACGAGTAATATACAATGAATTATAAAATAAATATTCGGTTATAATGAGCCGGTCTTTAAAATAAGCTAAAAAATAGCGATAATCGGGAGATTAGAATTATGGTATATGTTTATGTATGTATTTATATAATATGAAATCTAATAATTAATTTTAAGTACGTATATACTCTATAAACTTGAAACTCGTTATAATTTATTTTTACTGTATATAGTCAATACAATATATAATGTTTAATTTAAAATTAGAATATACAATTTTGATTAATAACAAAAAAAAAAAATTTGGTCAAAATACAGAACCAATAATAAGACATTGTAGAAAAAAATATATTGCAAATATATCTATATAATATATTAATACATTAATAAATTATTTAATATAATCCAACACAGTCATAGATATTTCGTTATGAACACAATAATGTTGGTAACCTAAAGAGATACAATGTTGCATTTAAGTTACTTAAGTCTTATGAGTTTTTAATAATATTTGAACTAGTAAATTAGATTAACTTAAAAACAACTAGGGAAAAATTAATCTTAATTTTAACCATAAAGTTTACATAAATAAAGAAAAAAAAAATTTGGTCTTCTCAAAATGAGCTGCCCTTTAAAAATTGTAAGAATACAATATTGATAACAAAAACTGATCAAAAATAATAAACATAGCGTATCACAATGAATTTGGCCATCTGAGATAAGTAGATGAGCCGCTTAGAAAAATTAAGTTTATTAAAAAAACTATCAGTCCATTTCTCGAATGTTTTAGCATTATAATTAATTAAAAGAAGTATATTATTAACGTATAAATATATTTGTTGAGATAGGTTTTGTTGCTAAAACATATATAAATCATTTTTCCCAGGAATACTTCCAATTGTGATAGTCCAATTTGCAGGATGTATTTTGCTGTAATACTTCTGATTTGCATAGTTGTTATCAAGTTGAGAGGAAGACAAACGCAATGATGATAAACTTTTAGATGCGATGAGAATATTTTCATTGCCACAAGTCAAATTTGTATTGGGCTTATTACGCTCAGATAAATGTAATTTTATTGGTAAACTTTGAATTGAACGACTTTTATTTGTACTGGTTAAGTTTTTAGTAACATTACTGATTTTGATAGGTGTATTAGTCGACATTGGTAAAGCCAAATTATCTTTACTACATTAATTTTTCTTTGGACGGAGGCAATTTTTTTGTACGGCGTATGGCGATTGATTTCTCTTTAAATGAGCTCTATTATTATTAGACTTGGCAATATTACACCTTCCATCAGTATTGTCCTCGGTAATTTGTGGCATTGAAATTTTTTCATTGCTTTTCTTTTGATTACTATTAAAAACTTCTTTCACTGATACGCTTTTACATTCAACAATGGGATGAGTTTCTTGGATCATAAATGGTTTGTTATTGAAATTGTTTTGCCTAGAAAACCCATCAACTACAAGTGACCCAATTGGGACCATTGGATTTCTTACAATAACAGATTGTATTCTTTGATTACCTTGTCTTTCATTTACAATATGAGATTTTTTATTCAAATTTGAAGAATTATTAGGAACGGTTTTTCTTTTTCCATCCCTCATTGGAATACTCTTAGTACACTCACTATGATAGTTTCGGTTTAAATTATTGCACTGTTTTTTCAGTTTTTTTGCTGGTACATAACTAACGTCTCTCAAATTTATTGGTGTTTTATCTTTTTTAAACAAAATAACATCTGATTCTTTTGTGAAAAAATGTGATAATGATTTACATCTCAGGCTGCCTTGTTCCAACAATGTATCTTTATGATCACTTGGAAGATTTTCTTCATATAAATTAGAGTTATTACTGACCGAAAGAGGACTTGATAACTCACGATTTTTATCATTTTGATTCAAATTGTTATATTGACTATTTGAATTGACCTTATGTTCGGCGACATTTATTACATTGTTATGTCTAATTTGATGATCCTTTTCAATATTTGATTCATTTAAAGAATCAAATAAACATTCAAATTTGCTTAAGCTTTGATTGAAATTGGCGTTATCATCGTCTACAATAGGACTACTTAATATCTTTCGTAATATTGGATTATCTGTATTAGAATTAGCTCGAGTCATGTTGTTGGATTGCACTATCGGAATGCTATCGTTTTCAAATTTTGAACATGTTTCATTTAATTGTGATTCAACAGATTGATTTTCTGAATGGTCTTCATTTTCGATTACATTATCATTAGTAAATAGTGTTTCATCAAATTCATTGATTGTTGAAGAACTTACAACTTCCATACAATTATCTTGTGTTATTAGTCCAGACGAATTATTTTCATCACAATAGTTCTCTTTTGTAATGTTGTTTTCTGTTTTTGGTACATCATTATGTGCCATTTGAAGATTATTTTTAATATTTGATTCATTCGTAGAGTGAGGTAATTGTTCAAGACCTCTCATATTTTCATTGAAATTAGAGTCATCACGGACTACAATAGAACTGTTCAACACCTCTTGTAACTCTGGATAATATGTATTAGAATTTGTTTCTGTCACATTGTTGCGTTGCACTGTTTGATTACTCATGTCTCCAAATTGTGAACATGTTTCATTAAACTGTGATTCAACAGATTGATTTTCTGAATAGTCTTCATTTATTGTTACGTTATCATTAGTAAATAGTGTTTCATCAAATTCATTTAATATTAAAGAACTTACAACTTCCATACAATTATCTTGTGTTATTAGTCCAGACGAATTATTTTCATCACAATAGTTCTCTTTTGTAATGTTGTTTTCTGTTTTTACTTCATTATCGTGTTCAATTAGAAGATCATTTTCAATATTTGATTCTTTCAAAGAGTGAGGTAAATGTACAAGAATGCTTACATTTTCATTGAAATTAGAGTCATCACTGAATACAATAGGATTGTTTATCTCTTGTAACATTGAATTAACTGTATTAGAATTTAACTGTGGCAAGTTATCGGATTGTACTATCGGCATGTTCTCGTTTTCAAATTTTGAACATGTTTCATTAAACTGTGATTCAACAGATTGATTTTCTGAATAGCCTTCATTTTCGGTTACATTATCATTAGTAAATAGTGTTTCATCAAATTCATTTAATGTTGAAGAACTTACAACTTCCATACAATTATCTTGTGTTATTAGTCCAGACAAATTATTTTCATCACAATAGTTCTCTTTTGTAATGTTGTTTTCTGTTTTTGGTACATTAATATGTGCCATTTGAAGATCAATTTCAATATTTGATTCTTTCATAGAGTGGGGTAAATGATCAAGACCGCTTACATTTTCATTGAAATTAGAGTCATTATTGAATACAATAGGATTGTTTATCTCTTGAAATATTGAATAAACTGTATTATGACTTAATTGTGGCAAGTTATCGGATTGTACTATCGGCATGCTCTCGTTTTCAAATGTTGAACATGTTTCATAGAATTGTGATTCAACAGTTTCATTTTCTGAATAGCCTTTATTTTCAGTTACATTATCATTAGTAAATAGTGTTTCATCAAATTCATTTAATGTTGAAGAACTTACAACTTCCATACAATTATCTTGTGTTATTAGTCCAGACGAATTATTTTCATCACAAAAGTTCTCTTTTGTAATGTTGTTTTCTGTTTTTGGTACATTATTATGTGCCATTTGAAGATCATTTTCAATATTTGATTCTTTCATAGAGTGGGGTAAATGATCAAGACCGCTTACATTTTCATTGAAATTAGAGTCATTATTGAATACAATAGGATTGTTTATCTCTTGAAATATTGAATAAACTGTATTATGACTTAATTGTGGCAAGTTATCGGATTGTACTATCGGCATGCTCTCGTTTTCAAATGTTGAACATGTTTCATAGAATTGTGATTCAACAGTTTCATTTTCTGAATAGCCTTCATTTTCGGTTACATTATCATTAGTAAATAGTGTTTCATCAAATTCATTTAATGTTGATGAATTTTCAACTTCCATACAATTATCTTGTGTTATTAGTCCAGACGAATTATTTTTATCACAATAGTTCTCTTTTGTAATGTTGTTTTCCGTTTTTGGTACATCATTATGTGCCATTTGAAGATCATTTTCAATATTTGATTCATTCATAGAGTGAGGTAAATGTTCAAGACCTCTCATGTTTTCATTGAAATTAGAGTCATCACGGACTACAATAGAACTGTTCAATACCTCTTGTAACTCTGGATTAGAATTTGTTTCTGTCACATTGTTGCGTTGTACTGTTTGATTACTCATGTCTCCAAATTGTGAACATGTCTCATTGAATTGTGATTCAACAGATTGATTTATTGAATGGTCTTCATTTTCGGTTACATTATCATTAGTAAATAGTGTTTCATCAAATTCATTTAATGTTGATGAATTTTCAACTTCCATACAATTATCTTGTGTTATTAGTCCAGACGAATTATTTTCATCACAATAGTTCTCTTTTGTAATGTTGTTTTCCGTTTTTGGTACATCATTATGTGCCATTTGAAGATCATTTTCAATATTTGATTCATTCATAGAGTGAGGTAAATGTTCAAGACCTCTCATGTTTTCATTGAAATTAGAGTCATCACGGACTACAATAGAACTGTTCAATACCTCTTGTAACTCTGGATTAGAATTTGTTTCTGTCACATTGTTGCGTTGCACTGTTTGATTACTCATGTCTCCAAATTGTGAACATGTCTCATTGAATTGTGATTCAACAGATTGATTTATTGAATGGTCTTCATTTTCGGTTACATTATCATTAGTAAATAGTGTTATATCAAATTTATTTAATGTTGAGGAATTTTCAACTACCATATAATTAACTTGTGTTATTAGTTCAGACGAATAATTTTCATCATAATAGTTCTCTTTTTTAATGTAGTGTTCCATTTTAGATACATCATTATGTCTAATTAGAAGATCAATATCTGATTCTTTCAAATAGTGGGTTACAGTTTCAATCACAACTGAACCATCTTCAGCCATTCGTAAAATTGGTAATTTTTTACCGGGTAGATCATTTTCAATATTTGATTCTTCCAAAGAGTGGGGTTCAGTTTTAATCACAACTGAACCATCTTCAGCCATTCGTAAAATTGGTAATTTTTTACCGGGTAGATCATTTTCAATATTTGATTCTTTCAAAGAGTGGGGTTGAGTTTTAATCACAACTGAACCATCTTCAGCCATTCGTAAAATTGATAATTTTTTACCGGGTAGATCATTTTCAATCACAACTGAACCATCTTCAGTCATTCGTAAAATTGATAATTTTTTACCGGGTAGATCATTTTCAATCACAACTGAACCATCTTCAGCCATTCGTAAAATTGGTAATTTTTTACCGGGTAGATCATTTTCAATATTTGATTCTTCCAAAGAGTGGGGTTCAGTTTTAATCACAACTGAACCATCTTCAGCCATTCGTAAAATTGGTAATTTTTTACTGGGATCTTTTTTGATAGATGGTAGTATTTTAAAAGAATTTGAGAAATTCTTAATCACAAGATAGTCATCTTTGAGGAACAATAACTTCTGATTTATATACCGACTTTCATACTTTTGTTTGTACTGTTGACTGGTGAGTAGATCAAGTTGACAATTTCTTGTTACCTCATTACATTCTAATGAACTGGAGTCTAATGTTGTAATTTTATTTTTAAGGTAGATATCACAAAAATTACATTTTATCCAGTCATTAGGATATAATGATAAAATTAACTTTTGTTCTAAATGTGAACACTTTGGTACCAACGATTTATCGATGTCCATTGGCTTTAATTTCAAATTTTGTTTATGAATTAGTATTTTTTTATGTCCATCTTTTAAAAGTGATGATGTATTCTTAACAAATATTAGTTTTTTTCTGAAAGACTCCTCCCTAAAAGAAACAAATTAATTATACACACCATAGGCCCAAATCGCAATTTTAATGCTTACACCCTGAATCCTGTGATTATAATACAACTACCATAATATTTCCATAAAAATACATGTATTTAATTATTAAATATTATATTTATATATAATATTGGGAAATTATGTTATTAAATAATTTATAAATAATATATTTTTGCTCTAAAATTGTTTTGGTGCTTAACAAAATGCTGACAAAATTAGAAACCTATGTTAATGTGATTTTACATTGAAAAAGTGTTAAATTATATTTTTTAAGTTTTTACCTTGAATAACACCTAACTTATTCATTGATTTGCTGTTATTTACATAATTTTATGATTTATGATAACAAGGCATTATCCAGTTTAGAATGAATCATTATTAATGATTAATATGTTTATCATGTTTAAATACACAATATTAGCCAAAACCCATTGATAATATTAATTTTAACAGACTAATCATAACATCAGACAGTTTCTGGATATTTTTCATACATATATACACATACATTATAATTTGTTTTCAAAATAAATTTTTACTGAATAATATTGATTTGTTTTGATTAAGGTCATAGCTCAAAGTGTAGTTATTAAAAATAAAATAATGAAATCAATTTTATCAATATAAGTATACAATAAATAGTAAAAAGTGAATACTAAATTTATTCATTAAAATTTTATTTTTACAATAAAGTAGGTATCAAGTATTAATTTACCTATATACTATACACATGAGACATGACCATACTTATATTTGAAGACAGGAAAACTTCTGATAATCAAACAAGTTTAAAGTAATCTTTGATAAAACATGAATGCTTTTTTTCTAGAAAACCACAATAGTTAAGTTCTTAAACAATTAGACAAAAAATCAAAAACTACTGAATTTAATCTTCTCAGTTTAAAAGTATAACGATCATAGTTCAAAAGTACATTATTTATTTCTCATAAGATTATAAATAACTCCAAAATTATTATAAAAATCTAATTTAAAAACCATTCAAAATGTTGCTATGACCTTAATATTATATTAGAAAAAATCATATAGTTTAGCATAATACCTATCATGCAAGCAAAAATATGAATGAAAATAGTAAAATGATAATTAATGAAATCATATTTAAATAATATATACATACATAGTATTTGATCCACTGTGGTGCAGTCTAAAAAAAATTAATTGCTTGTTTTTCTTTATAAACCTAAAATTTCCCCTAAAAACAATAATGAAATTAGATTAAAAAAGAAACATTCTATTAATAACAAAATTTGTTAAAGCAAAATTTTTATTCGTGTAAGTATTAAAAAATTAAACAACATTAGTTAATTTTTCGTGATTCTACAAATATTAATGGAAGCAACTTGAAACATTTACTACACTCAAACTAGAATTACATAGATACTTTATAATTTTTGAAATATTTTAATGAACTTAGTGCTATTATACACTTGTAATATTCGATTTTTTCAACTTTTAATTAGTAATACTTTAATTAAATTTTTAATTTTAATTACAAGATTTCTTATTAGTTGATCTTACTTCAATGTAAATATATAAAAATTGATATTCGCAATTATTTTTCTTAATAAACATTTGGAAGATAAACATTTTTATAAAATTTGTCTAAAAAAAATTAATGCAATATAGGTAGTATACTTAAATGTAAAAGTACAAATTAATTTGTAGTTAAAAACAACCAATATTTATATTTTTAATTTCTAAGACTTGAAAATTATTTTTAAGAATTTACATAAATTGTTTAACAGCAGACAAGCTACCATAATTTTTTATAATTGTTCAAAAATCAAATTTAGATGATGTTGGTTATCTAAGTATAAAAATAACAATTTTCTTGTTAATTCTTTTCTTTTTTTTAATTATAAAATGTAATATTAAAATGCAAATAATTGAATATCAAATTTTAAATTTTACTATTTATTTTCAGTAAATAATTAATAAATTAGGGTTTAATTAGACAGGGGATATTGAAGTTTTACAAAACAAACTATCTTCTAAGGGTACCATGGTCGTAAAATGTTGGAAACCACTGAGCTAAGTTCCACCACCCAAAATACTCCTGAACTAGGCTAGTGTCTGTATTTGATACTCTGATATTGTTTTTAATTTATGTAATCGTTAATTATATAAAGTAAAACCTCTCTTTAACGAAATCACTTGGACCAACACATTTTTCAGTTTTCCGTCATAGAGAGGTAGTAGAATTTCACATATTATTTGAACCAAGACTGTTGAATATTTTCCATTTTAAGGAGAGTTCCGTCTAAGACAGGGTCTGTTAGAGAGAGGTTTCACAATATATTTATTTAAAGTATAAGATTGTGATTAGGTACTATATTATTTAAATTCAATAAAACCAATAGTACTTATAAATTATACTTTACGTCCGTACATTGTATTTTGCGAATGTAGTGTAATTCACAGTTGCAAATGCTTAATTTTTCAAGCGTTAGTATGGTTATTCAGTCAAGTTCATTTGTTCATCCTGTAAAATATGTAATTGTTAAACATATAAACAATTTTATTATATATTAGCTTATAGGTTGGTCTAAGTAAATAAATATTTTTTATTATTATGAAGATGAGAAAATGATTAATACATACTATAATGCCAGTGTTGGGTACTAACGTAACAAAGAATAATGGCGATACTTTTATTATGTTACATAATTTCATAATAATTTTTTCTATGTAACAAGAATTACTTATTTTAAATTATTTTCTTAATATACGTTGATATGTAACTCCACATCATACCAATTTAAAAATATACCTATAAGTATTTTTTATTATTCATTTCAGTTTTTCTGTTTAGAAAATCATAATTTAAGTTTATATCATAAATAAAAGATTATAATAATTTATATATTATGTATAATTATAAATTAAGTTTGTACTCACACGACCAGGGATTGCCAGCAAATTTATACAATGCAGAGGTGTTCTTTAACTGTCATACTGATATTATACCAATATTGTTATTAATATTTAATCAATGATCATACTTAGAATTTCAATAAAATTTAATTAAAACATTATTTTTCAAGTTGGTACAGTCTACCAATAAATCTAAATTATTATGAAAAATATTCATTAATCAATAATGTATTAAAATTACATAAAAATAATGACAAATTTTTGTTTTAAATTTTCTAATTTTCTATAGCCAATAATTTATAAAAATAATATTGAACACAATTATTTGATTGCCATTGACTATAATGTACGGTGTTATAAATTGAAAAATAATCTATATCATAAAGTAGGTACCAGTGCGGAAGTAATGTGATAGGCCTACCCGCCCGTTCCCTGACTTTACGGGGCCACTGTTGGGGCTCGCCTCATCACGTCCCGTATTATAGGGGAAAAAAAAAAGGTACCAGTTCTAGGTTGTACCAAAATTACATGATTACAATTAAACTGTGATTGGATTACATAATATTATCATCTAATATTTAACATATTTATGTTTTTTTTTTCAATTGTATCTAGAAAGTAAAGTAATTACTTTTTTTATTGAAAAGTAAAGTAGTTTCATTACAATATCATTTGAGTGAGTGATGTAAAATGTAATTCCATGAATTTTAAGTCACTTATTACTTTTTTAAAGTAACTAATCCACACTCACCTAATGCTGGTAATTTGTAAATTTATTTTTCATATTAGAATTTATATGTTGGTATTGAGTAATTGATCTTTTGTTATTTCTAAAACAAAAATTTTTAACCGACACTTTAGTATAGGTACCGTAAGATTTATCAAAACATAATTTACACAAAATTACCGAGACACAGTAGTTTGACATAAATTAATAAACAAAACAGACACCTTCGGTCGAAGACGATTTTACGACATTAAAAAGAAGATGGTTCTCAGAGATGGGAGCAGATGAAAACGGAACGATAATACAAAATCTCGATCGTTATCGGAACGAACGGCGCCGAGAAAATCAATGGACGGCGTCATAGCGATTCGCGAGAACACGAGATCGAAACACCGCGTCGTATTCTATTTCCGTAAGAACTGCTCGCGATATGAGATTCTTGAATTATTAATTTCGATTGTTTTCATCGAATCGTCGGGTTGCCGGCAAAGCCAGTTTTCGTTATCGACGGCAAGATGTATACGACTATGACTACTACTACTACTATACAACAGAACAAAGGTACTGCCGCTATACTTACCGAGTTTGCGGGTTTTCCGATACACTTGACAGAGAAAAAAACTAAATATACTCTACGAGAGTTTATTGAGATAATAAAAAAAAAAAAAAAATCATGGCGACATTCAACAGTTTGGAACTTTCCAACGGAATGTAATTGTCGAACGCACCGCTACCTGTGGGATGCAGACATCGTGCTTTAAGCACAGCGGAATGTGATCGGCTGAACCACGTGACCGTTGACTATAAACAATAGAACAAAGAAGTTGTATATCGCCGATAAAACAAGGTAGCCAATCTGTGCGCATATCATTTATTCGTTGCGCTACGACCGCATACCGCGTAACGAGTGTGACCAATGTTATCAACTGTCCGAGGTTGGCAACAGGTAACCCCCCCCGGGCCTGACAGGACGGCAACCGTCGTGCACTATCACGGGACAAACAAATGCTACCACTTTGGAACAACCGCGGTAAAAACGAGAGTTCGAATAGATAAGAAAATTTTTTTATGTAAAATTATTCGCAAACAATTTTATAAACAACGATAACGGTTACTATGGTTACACGTATACATAATATGAAACGTTAAATTTTTAAAAATAATTGTGGTGGGCCATCCTTAACACGTGGAGGGTTTAAAAAATAGTTTTATGTCCTATTCTCAGAGCTACCATATAATTAATATGTACAAAAAATCTCATGAAAATCGGTCGAGCCGAGGAATTCGATAACAAACACCGTGACAGGAGAATTTTATATTTAAAGATATAAAATTATTTCAATACAAACTGTTAAATATATTTAAACAATAACGAAATAAAATAAAATAAAGGTCCTTGCCTTGAGTATTATATAAGTAAGAGTGCAAAAAAAGTCACGACCGGTTTCGATTAAAAATCATCATCGGGTGTAAAGAGCGCACTGAATGTGAAATTAAAATTTGTGAATACTATTGAAAAATGAATTTTACACGGAGGGACAAAATATTTAGTGAAAGAGATTGAATTTAGATATCACATAGAATTATTAGTAATTGCTCTTTGGTTGTTTACTATTATTTAATAAGTATTGAAATATAATGTTATTTTTGAAATCTGTATGTATGTTTATGATATTATTAAATTTATTTTATTTTATTTTTTTTGATTTCATTGTGTTTATGCAATTTTTCTAAAACTCAGTTTATATAGATATTATTTTGGCAATTTAATATTTCTAAGTCATTATTTGTATCAAATTAATATTATGGTTATTTTCTAATATCAGACAATTTATTACAACTATATTTGAGTTTATATACACTGGCATTGTTAAAGGTATATTTTTCTTATATTTTTCGCTTTGTAATTTATTTGTTTTATTAAATTATTATTAGTTTTAAATGCTATTTGTATGTTATTTACATTATTATTTAAAATTTTAGCGAATTCATTAAATAAATTATTATTATATTTCATACTACAATAATTAACTATATTGGTAGGGGGTTTTTTAATTATTTTATACATTTTTTACACGTTTTTTGATGGCATTTAAGTTAAAATTATTTTTAAGGGAAATATTATAGATAATGTCAAATTCACGCTGATAGTTATGTTTATTTAGAGGAATACATTCAAGTTTATAAAAAATTACATTTTTTGAGAATAATGATGGTTAGAATTTTGTGGTAATATCGAATTCGTTTGAGTTGGTTTTCTGTAAATGTTAAAATCAAATTTATTATTAATTATGGTTATTGTAAGGTCTAAGAAGTTAAATTTATTATTTATTTGTGTTTCGATTGTAAATTGAATATGCATATTATTTAAAGAATTTACCATATTTTCAGCCTGTCTGTGTTTGTACCTCTAAATAATATGAACGTGTCATCTACATATTTAAAATATACTTTTATATATGAATTATAAGTTTTATTATTGAGTATGTTGGTGGTTTCAAAATGTTTGCATTTATATTTCTGAGAGCGCTTAATGATAAATCCATCTTTTTTTGTGTATATTTTATTATTATATTGGAAATAATTTTGGTTAATTATTACTAGTTAATAATTGGTTTGAATAATTACATCTATTTCTTTAATATTATATTTATTACTATTAAGTAATTTAGTAAAGTAAGTTTCTTTTTTAAAATATCTAATGTTTCCAGTTTAAGAATAGAAGTATATAAATTTTTAATATCAAGTGAAATCATTTTGTAACCCATATCAAGTTTATTAATTTTTTTAATGAAATCATATGTGCTTTTAATAAAGTTATTTGAATGTATATTTAATTTGTCTTTTATAATTGAATCTAAATATCTAAGTTAAGTTATGAGATGGTGCAGTTTTAAAGTTAATTAATGTGCAATTTTTTTACACTCTTACTTATAATACTCAAGGCAAGACATTTATTTTATTTTATTTTATTATTGTTTAAATATATTTAATAGTTAAAATTAGTTAGTATTAAAATATTTTTATATATTTAATATTTTTTGTTGTTATTTATGAGTATTAACCATTAAATATTAATATAATTACTTTATTTATTTATTTTCTATTTTTTATATAACTATTTTGTTTATTTATTTTCTATTTTTTAAAAATACGTCGTCGAAATATTCGAATAACTAACAAAGGCACCGGCGGTATAATTATTTTCAAGCAAATTTATCCAATCGATTACGACGTTTGCTAATGTCAAATTATAATTATTACTTAACGAATAAATACAACAAATAGTTACCTTAACCGTCCGGGTTTGACTTTAGTTGTTACTTCAAGACCAATTTTGTGTAGAAGTAATCATTTTCTTTCTTCTAATGCGATTGAATTGTTATCGGCTACTCTCGAATCAAACGTTTTTGTCCGGCGAGTTCGTCCGTCAACACGTCGGACCTGTCGGAAATGACAACGATCCGGTGGCGCACAACAACACCTAAAATACAAACGGTTTAAATATTTAAACCTCAAGTTGTAGTGCTACTGCGACTTAGGTCTTGGACTCGAGTGATGTGTCGTCCGTTTGGATTCGCTATCACACAAGGAGAACATGTTGTGAAGTTTCCCAACTCAAGGACACCCGAACCCAAAAATACCTGGCTCGATTGAACCACCGCGACCCGCCCCTGCAACGACGCCATTGCAACGATCGAGCCCGATTATTGAGATAAAAGCGACGGGGAACTGTGATGATACGTGTTGGCACGAGTATATTACGACGTGCTCCGAAATGTCGAACAGCGTTCGAAAGACCATGTTTATTATTTAGGTGCACTACACTAACGCCATGCGACGGTATCATAGAGGTTAGGTTAGGTTAGGTTAGGATGGTGTATCTACACGGTTTGACTTGTTAAAAAAATCGGACCCGAGTAAACTTATTCCTTTTTATACGATATCAAAGGTACCGAGGGCATTTGTTACGACAGACTATTTATGCACGAGGCATTTTTCCAGTCTATTTATGCACGCGGCATTTTTCTAGTTTACCGTTTTTAAACCGGTCTTAGAAGGCGTCCTAAGACCGGCGTAGTTCCTATAGTTTATTTAATATATCTATTAATAAGTGACCTCGGAAGCAATGTGCGCGGAGCCCGCGTTATAAATTCATAATAATAAAAAAAAAAAAAAAAATAATCTTTTCAATTCAAAATCGTCTAGTTGCGAAAAAAAAACGGCCTTTTTAACGGTCCAAATACCCTCGGTACGGGAATTAATTCATAAAACTCTAAGTATGAAAATAAAATACGTTACCTTACAAATATATTGTTAGATGCAGATGGACTGCATAGACTGCACTCGGAAGTATTTATTTTATACGTCTGCGGACAAACGTTTTCGTTGACTGTAAACATCGAAAACATCAAATAAAATTAAACAACATTATCTATGCGTTTGATAATGTCACAGTGATAAACTGATAACGCCTCGTATAGGACGCGAACGTGAAAATAATGAAAACGTGAATACATTTGGCCGGGAATCTCGTCGTTTTCGTTTGTTATACAAATTATAAATACAGTCGAGTGCACAAGTTTTTTTTCTCGATTTCAATTTCGTCGACTAAGAGCTCGATTGTCGCCCGATTTCAGCCATGGCCGCCGCCAAAATGTCTTCGCCCAAGTTGACGTGAGTGTACACAGACAGTTGGGATTCTATATTCCTCATTCTCTTAATTACGACCCGCAAAGTTTTTTCGATTTATTTTGTTATTCGGTTTTATCTTTTCAAATACCACGTACCGAACGAAATACTACGCCCAACACGATGATAGTGCAATCGGTCTTGCTTATTTTAAAAGGCATTCGAAATCACGTATTTCCAAATGACTTAAATCCCATCCGTCGCATTGTACCAAATAGTGTCGTCGTATTAAAGAAATATATATTGTCTGATTAAATACTACGGTTAATTTCAGAGTATATTTAAATTGTTCTGTAAACACCGGTCGATTGACCTTGGACCTCATTTCGTAGTCGATTATTTCTACTATTTCTGAGACGTTGATATATATCGTGGTTAAATTGGCATATTATTGTCGTATGTGGTCTGCCATACATTCACCATAACTTCTCATTTAATAACTATAACAAATGGTACATGAAAATGTTTATTTTCGATTAATTCTAAATTAAGCAAGCAAAGTACTACCATAGAATTGTTAAACGACATAATGGACTTTGTTTTTTTTGCTTTTAGTTGGGAAATGGTATTTGAAGAATGGTTAGAACTGTATATAACTATTATCTTCAATTGTAGTAGAAAAGCAATTCAAATTTATTACTGATTAATTATAAGAAAATTGCACAAAAAAAATTAATAGTAATTTTCTTGTTGCAATAAGGTACATTTTTACACTATACATTTTGTTATTGTTGTGACGAGGTAACATTTTGGCGCTAATTTTTTATTTTCTTTGAAACTAAAGTTGTACTCTTTATCATATCAATGGCCCTATGAAATGGTTTTTACTGACTCTTGGCAACCTATTAAATATTTCTGATTAGTGGCAGTTAGTTATAAATGCTAATAATTATTATATTATTGTTTCTAATATAATTATTCAACTTACAGGATAGTGGACGAAGTCAGCGATCGATCAATATCTCCTATATCTTACGAAGAAAGGATTTTGGCCAAGGAAAATATAGAACTCATAACAACTGACAATGTAAACGATGATTTTTTTGATAAAAATTATTTGTTCCGTAATATTTTTAAATGCCTGCGTTGTGAACTGACTTTTGAGAATGAGCATCAAGCACATGACTGTTCACCGTTGCCATTGAATGTCAATAAACAAAAGAAATTAAAAAGAGTGTTTAAGTGTACACTGTGTGATAAACACTATCTTTTCCCATCGTTGGCCATGCTCCATTTGAAACGGCATCAAAAATATATGGATAATAAAGTTGTGAACTCTTGTAGTATTTGTAATTCGCAATTTCAATCTGCAAAAGAACTGAAAGTTCATTGTGAGCAGGAACACAAAATTGTTCAACATCAATGTAATATTTGCGACAAGTTGTTCAAACAAGCCAGGAACTTACACTATCATATTATGGGCCATTCGGGAGAAAAACCATTTCATTGCGAATTGTGTGGACACAAATTTACTAGAGCCGATCATTTGGCACGACACCGAAGAGACAATTGTGATCAAATGGAATTCGAATGTGATTTATGTGGGAACATTTACAACACTAAAAGAGGTGAGTTTACTATATTGCTAGTTACTGCCGTTACTAATCGGACTAAAGAGTAGATACTAAGTGACTTATGGCATTCATTGTTTTCAGGTATAAGAACGCATTTGAAAGTACACTATGATAGTCCAAAACCTGGCACAATATGGGCATTATACAATGAATCTGGACAAAAGTATTACGAGTGCACATTGTGTGGTAAAACCTTCACTCAATTTTCTAGATTCAAGGAACACATACGAACTCATACTGGTGAAAAACCTTACGAGTGTCAAATATGCAATAAAAGTTTTACCTGCCACTACAAACTCAAAATGCACGGTGATGTGCATACGAATTATAGGCCCTTCAAATGTGATTATTGTGATCTGCGCTTTAAAAATCGAAGGTACCTTAACAAACACAGACGTAAGCACGACGAAAACAAACATTACCAATGCAACATTTGTGATAAGGAGTTTCAATGGTACAATAGTCTGAAATACCATGTAGCCTCGCACACTGAAGACAAACCGTATTCTTGTATCAAATGTGATAAAACCTTTTCGCAAATCAGTATGTTAATAGCTCACAAGCGAGTTCATAGTGGTGAGAAAAATCATGAATGCCATTTATGCCACAAAAAATTTGCTCAAGCTAATACGCTCAAAAATCACCTGATCACTCACAGTGACGATAAACCGTTTAAATGTAATTTGTGTCCTGTTCAGGTAAAATTCTCACTGTTCTATTAATTGTACAAATCCTATAACACTCAATTGTTACAGGTTGATACGTCTGCATCACTACAAGCACACTTGAATACACACGGTGGAGATTATCAATGTAGTTTCTGTGGTGGAATCTTTTTCCAGTTATCCGATCTAAGGTGTCATGAACGTAAGGTACATGGCAAAACCGATTTCTACGATTGTGGCGTTTGTGAAGAAAAGTTCAGTTCAAAAAAGCAAATGAAAGAGCATTTAAAACATGAACATAATATTCAGTTCACAAACACTATCACTGTATATGATGATGGTTTTGAGCACGATGTCTGTGATAGCTGATTATTCTATGCTAAGGAAATAATTTATTATTCATTACATAAATATGAATTGTATTGATGAAAAAAAAATTGGACGATAATAATTGTGGCACTTTAACCACTCGCGTGGGATAAAAAATTACTGATAAACTTTTGTATGTTATATTTCGTCCACACTTATTATTGTTCTAGGGTAAAAATTTACCCCACGCTCGTGTTCATATTTCTTTTAAATGCCAAGCGATATAGGTTTAGTTATACAAAGATTTAGTTATATCGTTATATTTTTTAAAACTACAATTTATTCAATAAGTTTGCATTTTAAAGTAAATTTTTAATAAACATTTTGCACCCGAGTCAGAAGTTGACCAAAATACATATTATGTAAGTTAATAAATGTTTTATTATATAACACTTAAAATTATACACTTGAATATAATTGTTTATTTATATGTTCTATTTATTTATATTTTATAAAAACGAATAAAAGTTCTAAATTGCTAATAAAATGTAAAAGCAAAAATATTTAAAGAAACCTGCTCAAAATATTATATTTTATACATAAAAATATGACATAGTCATTAAGGCGGGAGCTTTTAATTGAAGGTTTTCGGTAAACTTTCTGATTGTTTGATATTTAAGGGTCTTGACTGTTTTTATAGCATAAATTTAAAAAATATAACCTTTATATCAAACACTAATGACAAGATAAATTACAAATAGTACATATCATCGTGTATTCTATTTGACAATGATGTCAAATAGTTTAAATTATGATATTTTAACTTTTTTCAAAATAATGCTCAAATTATTTATTTGTTTCTTATTTAATTGCAATATTGGAATGATTTGTTATTATTTTAAAATTATTTATTCAGAATATTTTTGTTTATTTTTGTGGATCATATACATTTGTGTTTGTTTAAACATTATCTTTAGATTTTAAGTTAAAAAGAAATTAAGACCTTTCCAGAGGTCAATTTTGATGACCTGAGTCATTTTAATCATTTTTTGGTTATGTCTCATATATTAATGTCAGTAGAAGAAGAAAACTAATTGCATTGATTTCATAATAGTCTATTAAAAAATTATAAACTTATTAAAACTATTATAAAATCAATAGTAATAGTGTACTTAAAATAAAAATGTGAGTTACTATTGAATACATACTTATATTATTGATTTAATTTCTTTAATGTATCTTTTCAACATTGAAATAAATTATAATTTGAGTGCAATATGTTTGTAAAATTGGAACTTGTGTATGTTTGTGGTGGTATTGTTATTGGTTGTATAGTATATTATAAATTGAAATAAAACGATTATATTAAGCTTAAAATATAACATGGTGTAACAATCATATGTTTATCGATTTCATTGCCTTTAATGAATTTGAAACTTATATTTCATTGTTTTTCTATCTTATCCTAACTCATCGTATTTTAAATCAATAAACTCAATGTTACTAGTAACTGATCCCAGTTGACATTTTATGTATAAATTATTTTTAACTCGTGAAATGAATAATAAGGTAGTATATTTATCTTTTAAATACAAATAGAGTTTTTTTTGAATACTATAAAAAACAAAAAGTAGGCATATTAGTTGAATTATGCACTGAATTACATATAATATTTATTCTTATATCATTTATTGCAAATTTTATCAATGAGTGTTATTATATAGAAATGTGGATTGTAAAATATTGTGACTCAAATATTTTATAGAATAGATTCTATTAAAAGATAGCAGTTTGTGTCTCCATAAGTAAAGGGATGCTAACTGATTAAAAATTCATATTTATTTGAAATTGATGATCGTACTTACAATAATTTTTTCATTGATTTTTATGTGGCATTTTAAAGTGTCATTCGCGTGAAACGAGCCACAGAAGAGACCGATCCACCTGCCCTCCTTTGTTCAGAGTCGTTATTCCCAAAGCAATATCTAGGTTTAAATGTATGATATTGTCGTCCGATTGTTCATTCGATATGTCTTGTTCTCTAAGCCGACAGACGATATCGTGAGTAAGATTACGAAAGAAAAAAGAAATGAAATTGCATCGGAAACCATTCAAATCTCGCCTGGATATTTATTTCAATAACGCGAAACGATTTGCTGTGCGATAAAAACATTATAATTATATGATATAATACCTACAGTGGTCTTCGATCTCACTGCAGGACTTGTGACCCGAGGGGGGGGGGGACTGAGCCCCCTTAAGTATAAAATTAGCCTAATAATTTTTTTATAAAAAAAAAAAACAATTTTGTAGCGTTATTTTATTATACTCAGACAGTATAATAATAAAAGGGCGCGTGAACGACAAAACACCGTTGTATTAATAAAACGCTCGGTGAGTACCTCTACGCACTATATAGAGGTGGCGACCGATGAAACGAAATGAAAATGAATAAAACCGAAAAAATACTAATTAATTAACACCCATGTTTGCTCGCGTGTGGGGCAGACGGGTGGGTAGTATAATACACATGTAATATGTGTACCTGCGGAGTGTATTAATTAAATTTCTCGAATTTTACATCGACTATCTGCTACGGCGGCGTAATTATAGGCGTACAGTGTGCCGTGGCTCACGCGGTCCCTGAAATAATCATAATAATAATTTAAGCAGCAAGTAATCAAATGCAATTTATCCAAAGTCGCGGTCTAAATATCAGCTTACGAGTAATTAAATACCTACTTAATTATGATAGCTGACAATCGTTACTATCACGACTACTCGAGGCGAAGGGTAAAGCGAATTTTACCCACCTCCCCATCCACACCAGTAGTAGTAGAAAAACATCGAAAACTTTCTCGTATTACTTAACATCGCCCATCTGTAGTGACGTAATCAAGTGTGAGTCACTGCACGCGGGCCCTAAAATAATAATACAAGCAGTAGGCAATTATAAATTAGTGTAAATTATTCAAAGTCGTGATGTAAATATCAACTCGTAACGACCGACTCAAGGCGAAGGGCTTATCGAGTTGTTTAACCCTCCGCCTCGCATACATGGCAATAGCCAAAAGTAGTTCAAAAACCTCGACAACTTGGTTTTGTTTTTTCGACGAAAAATCAATACGTAAGTTTACAATGATTTCCAATCGGGCCATGGATTTGTATTCAAAGTGTGAACGTTATAATTTTAAATTTTAAACCCACCCTCCATTGACTATTTGTTTTCATCACCATATGCCTAGTCTACTTACTCGTCATATTTTAATACAGAAGAGATAAGTTTTGGTGAACCGTGACGATTGCTTACGAAATCTTCACGTCGATTTTTTGGAAAATTATCTCAACCCCCTCATGACAAATTCCCAAATACGCCGCCGCTCACTTCCAACACAATATGCTCTGTAATTCAAATGATCGGTTATAATAACGATAACAAAATAATTGTTATAATAATAAATATTACATAATATTGTGGTTCGTGTGCGTTTTTTTTCGTCGTCGGTTCCGATTTATTCGTTCGCACGGCGCACACAGATGGCGTAAAGGAACTCAAAACGCACACCAGAGCGACGGAAATATCATATTAATACTGCGACGCGGTGCAACCTATAATACCCGTGTTATAATCGTTATACGAGCCGCGCACTGTAATTAAACACACCGGCGGGCCCGAGCGCTCGCCACCTGTACATGCAGTTATTTGGGTATACTCACCGAGGCCAGGACGAACGCATCCTTCAGCGCGGGACATAGAACCCGACGAAATTCCGAAGCATCGTGTCCACGGAATCGTAATATTTTACGGTGAAAACTAAAATAAAACACTATGTAATTGAATACACGTGTTACACGACGTATTGAGTAACACGAACGACTTATATCGTACGTATTACCAACTAGGTAATAATACAATAGTTATACATATGTAGCATGACAATTATTATAACAACCGAACGGTCGAGTATTATTGTTGTAATGTTTTTCGATCCGTCAAAACAATCGATCGTATAAAAAAAACTCAATTTTCTAACCAACGATTTAATCATTATACTCTAATAATCAGAGTACCTATCATATTCGATGGCGGTTGTCGAGCAATATTTTTAGTACGAGGCGACTTATTTTAGTAGAAACCACACGTCAAAATAATGGAGTTGAAACAAAAATTAGGTACTTACCTATGAATTGAATCGTTGTCAATGCGAAAAACGCAGGTTCCCATTGACTTTGGGATGGAATATTTGCTCGATTTTGACACGATTAAGCGACGAAATTGGAATAGGTTTTGAGAAGTTATTTGTTTCTAGTCGTGGACTTCAAACGTCGAAATGGCGTATTAAAAAAAAAAAAAACGTCATTCGTAACGTTTGAATGATTTGTATTTGAATATAAATTGATATCATGATATTTTACACACCAACACATTTATTCATCTATAATAAAACATACCTAAATACACCGCATAAATCCCAAAATCAATTCACTTGTTCTATTGTTCTATTGTCACCTATTATACGACTAGTATTTGTATCACCTTATTGTCACCTGTAAGTACATAATATTATTCAATCGAAGTTTTTACGCATTTAAATATTTAAGTTTTCTATTTTTTAAGATTTTAACGCGTTCGTTTCATTCTGTATAGTGTGCGTGATTGAGTGATACATTATGCGTTATTGAGCGATATGTTATGTTTTATGTACATTAAATTTGTTCATACAGAACGCGTATTAAACGATCACTTAAAATTACAAACGGACGATTGGCAGACTGGCCTCGCAGCGCTGCGAGTGTGTGCACTATTTAATTGTACGGAATCGGACCCGTTGGTTTTGACAACGTTTTTGACCTAACCAAACCGTTTTAGATATTTCAACGTGGACATCGTGTCCAGCTCTTTTTGTGTTTAAACTATTGTGGAGTGAGGATTAATATTATATCATACTCAAGACAGGTATGCTTTTAAACTCTGCCTATTTTTTTTCAATTTTTAATGAATAAATCCTTGAATTACGATACTAGAACACGATTAAATGGCATGTGATGTACTTACATTTCGGAAAGGTTAACAGTACCGTCGAATGAAATGTTCATATCCTGAATAGTTACAGAACGATTTTCCCCCACAAGTGTAAAATTAATTGTCTCGATTCAATCTGCGTTTCTCCCCTTCGGCCTACGTTAGAGGATGTTTCAAATGAAAGCGTTTCAACTATACAAGTTGTAATAAAACAAAAAATAAAAAATCACTTTTAATAAAATCACACTACACGCGGAAGCTCAAAATTATATTCACCGGTATGTATAATATTTGTGGAGGCCGCGTTAAACCATAGTAACGGGGAGGTAATTTCTTCAAGGCGACAGAATCTAGGGAGGATAAATTATTATTCTTCATTCTCATATTTATAAAAACACCGAATACGATATTTTAATACCAACGATGTTGATTACCTACATCAAAGACAATAACTACGTCATAAGTTTGCAATTATCAAATCCAGAAAAAAAAGCAATGTAAATTAACTTCGACTCAATACAAATAAATTCGTAAAAAAGTTGTTTGAATCTAAAGTAATGAAGTGTATTGTATTCGTTAACGGAGCGTTAAAAAAATAATCTAGTTATGGATTTATGGCAAAGATAGAATAGATTATTATGTATTATTCTCTTTTAAAATTAATTAAAAATAAAAACGTAACATTCCAAAAGTGAATGATCGATATAAAACGAGTGCGAATATGAGCGATATGAAAACGAGCAATGAATTCTATTGAAAAAAAAAAAAAAAAATCAGGTGGCAAATTTTACATCACCTCGAGGCGATTTATGTGCAAAGTGCAAAGGTACAATGATTACAATATTATACCGGTTGACAGTATAAACTACTGTAGAACGATAAGAGGATATGTATTTGCATTTGTAATAAAGAACTCGAATCATGTAGATACTCGAAAAGAAATTTATAGCGTATTAACGTGACGTATTTGCAGTACTAATTTTCAATTAAAAAAAAAAGGCAACAACACTTTATGCTATTTCGATAATGACTAATAAGTAATTATTAAACCTTGAAGCGAGCCAAAAGGTAGATTTGACCGATTACTTTTCGCATTTCGACGGAGAGTCTGAACGGTTTTGTTGTCGGACTAATTAAAAACCGGAGATAAATAGATTGAAAATTGTCGTCGTACAGTAATTATTCAGTAAAACGATTGATCGGGTACACTCAATTAGTGGTACGAATGTACAATATTGTTCGTCAACCGACATTATTACAATGATGATTCGGAATATAATACGTCATATTCCACGCGATCAGAGAACTCGTACAAAACGAACGGAGTTTTAGGTTTAGCCGGTTTGGGTAATTCACAATGTATATAATTAACCAAAAATTACACGTTCGTTTGCACTATATTGCGTGAAAAAAAACGCATCTTTAACAAAATACATAAATATTGATTAGCGTTTTCAATATTTGTTTATATTATCACTACCGGTTTATTGTATGTCTCGTCTATAGGACCCGCAGTCAATTATACACACACGGGCCCGTGGATTAATATTATGAATTAATTCGTTGTGAAGTATTGCGCGGCCTCGAAATCAACACCATCGGCGGCGCTAGAACACTAGAACGAAACCAATGAAAAAACGTGGGGGAACTAAACAAAACCACTAGACGCGTGTCGGCACGTTAGTTCACCAATACCTACCTAACTATCCATCCGATTCGGCGCGATTGCATTATGTAAAACAACAAAAACTTTCAACTATCATTCTGTTCGAATAGGTACGCTGTAATTCACGAGTTTTCCACTTTTGATTCCCGTCGACGTGTTGTTTTTGTCATAGCTCTAGGTGAGTAGAACGCACGAGTTGCCGATTATTTCGTCGGTTCGATAAACTGAAAGAATTAATTTCGTTATTACAGACAAATCGCATAATTTTCGTTGAAAATGTCGAGAATAATAAGAGTGGTGAAGGAAACTTTTAGGAAATATCCGATGATTGCTAACTCGACGGTTTACGGTACAATGTGCGTCGGCGCAGAATTTTCACAACAAATAATGACCAAGCGGATATTGGTAACGTACAACTATTCAAACCGACACAGTCGGCGTTTTTCTAACTGAGCACGTTGTTTTTATAGAACAAAACCGAGCCACCTGAACCGATAGACACAGATGTATTAGGAAGATATGCAATAGTAGGCACTTTAATCAGTCCCAACATATTATACTTTTGGTAAACCAAAATACATTAATAAACATTATTGTATGTGTGAATTGGGTGCATCTTTTAGAAAATCGAATAATAGAATAACAATTTTTAGACAGTTAAATTTCATACCTACAACTTAGTTTAATGTCAACATAGAAATGATTTAGTTCAATATAAATTTACAAGAGTAAATATTAGAATGATTTAGACGAATAATTGATGAGAGATGTTGTCAGTTATATTTTAGTATTGAATATTATTATTTTTTAATATTAAAGATTATTTTTGTATAAAAATGTAATGATACGTGCAGTGAATATTATACAAAAAATATTTATCGCGCTGAGCATTTTAAAATTAAAATTTTCATTTCCTAAAAAACATGTTTTCTAAAACTCGATATTCTAAAGTCTGCTCCAATAATTGTAAGCAAACAGTAAATGATTAATTTTTCTTTTTTTCACTTAGGTACAAATGGCTGGACAAAGCGTTTGTGGGTACAGCGCCAAAAATAATAGTAAAAAAATTATTAATCGATCAATTCATCATGACACCACCGTTTTACGTAGTATTTTTTGTGGGTAAGTCCAATTTTATTACTCTTTCTACAAATCAGTAAAACATTGCTATGATTGTTTACAGCTATGAGTTTCCTAGAGGGTAAAAAAGATTTACTTGAAGAGTGCAAGCAAAAGTTCATTCCTACCTTCAAAACGAGTTGTGTTTTTTGGTTGCCCGCGCAAGCTATTAATTTCATGATGGTGCCGCCAGCTGCTCGAGTAATTTACGTTGGAATGTGTTCGTTTATATGGATTAATATGTTATGCTGGATCAAACGAAACGATTATACTGCAATTAAAGAAGAATAGATAAATTGCACGGAAATTAGAAACGAGTGCTATCCCTCATATCAAGACGTGTTCATAATAATATAGTGTTCAAATTGTTATTATGTATGATTGTTTTTATTGGTACAAAACAGAATTAATAAAATTAGCGTCATCAAATAAGGAACCTGTTTACAAAATAGTTATATTAAAAATACATTTTTCTTTTATTATGTAGAGAACTTAACCTTACTTTTATTTTCTACAAATTTTAGTAAACCTAAACAACTCTGTAAATAAACCTGTGACTTTCCTATAGTTAATTTATCAATATCACTCTGTTTAATTGCGTTGATTAAATCAAGAGTGGTTTCTTCATTTGACACGTCCAATGAAATCAATGAAAAATGAAGTTGCATATAACTGAAGAAAGTAAGTTAAAAAAAATTATTTTGTTTTTAAATAGTACTACAATATCTTTAATATATATTAACAATAAAAATATAACATGTGTTGCATTTGAAACCTGAAATTAGTTTAAACTTAAATTTACTAGTAAAAACTTAGTACATCTTACACCAAATTTATTAGTAAAACTAAATGTTTGAAACTACGCAATTTTTACTAGGTGCATTTAGTTTTTACTGATGGCTATGGTATAAAACAAAATTATTTTATTTATGTCTAATTTTAACTAAAATTTTTGTAAAAAGTAGTTTTTACACATACACACAATCTCATAGTGAAAACAAGTTTTTTTCCATCATTATTAAATATTATTGTTTTTAATTTGTCAGTACATTTGAAAGAAAAAGAAAAATACGAGCAAACTCAAATATTTGAAAAATTAATTGATTTTATTTGAATATTTGTCTTGAAAATAAGAATGTTTTACGAGTAGTATAAGAATCTGTAAATATTAAAAGTATAAAAAATGTTTGACGTATTTATTAATTTTTTTCATAACTAACCAATTTATGTGATTAAAATATATTATGTAACTAAATACCACGAGAGCTTACGGTATTATACATCATAAATAAATTATTTTCAACGAAATGCATTTAAAATTATTATAACATCATTATATTTTATACTTATAATACGTACACATATTTATATCACTGTAATTAATTGAATGATATAAATAATATCAATATAAAACAATATACTGAATTATAATTATTTTAAATGCATTTTAATAAAAAATTATAATAATAATTTATATTTATTATTCTTATTTTTAAACATATTTGTAAAAAATAAAATAAAACTTGTGTTGACCGAGACCATATGTAAAACTAGTTTTTATAAAAATTACGCCTGGTAGCTTAAACTCGGATAGCAAAATTTTACTCGGTAACTGATTTATATTTTATATCGACATAATAATTGTAGACTGCCTTTGGAGTTAAGATTTTTTTTTACTTTGAAAGTATATTTATAGATACAAATTTGATGAGTTAAAATGTTTTTTTAACAATAATAATATGACTGAAGTATTTTACCATTTATTGTTTGAAAGTTAATAATTGTCTTCAGATATATAAGTTTTTATAATTAATCTATATTTGAAACATTAAAAATGAATTTAAATTAATATCCTGACATGAAATAAATGAAGTGATCACAAGTAAAGCAAATGAATATTTATATTACATTGTTGGTAGATGCTACCCAAGGTTAGGTTTATGTGGAAATATAATGCAGTTGATTGAGTGATTAGGATATTATAAATGTATAGAAGTTTAGTTTAAATTGTATACAATTTGTCAATGTTTTAAAATTAACCTATATGTAAAATATATTTGATACCAAACATAAAGTTTTCTATGGAATAAATGATCTTATAGTTAGTTTAGTTTAAATTATAATATTGTTGATACTCTCCGATTACAAACACTCTAGTCGCCTACTACTAACACTGGCCCTATGATTCCCCTTAAGTGTAACTAAGTATTTATAAGTAAATTTTAGTTTAATCTGATTTTAAGTTTTTACTGCAACATTAATGTAATTAGTATTATTATTATATTAGGTTACAATTTAAGTTTATTGGCTTATCCATTTAAAGTTTGACTGGATAAACCTACAATCTACACTTCAAATTTATTTTGTTTTTTGGGCTTTTACCATAAAATACTGTATAGTATGTGCAAGACAAACTAATGAATATATATAATTGATATATTTAAAAATAATAGATTAAATTGGCAGTAAAAAGATTGATTACAAAAATATATATTATTCGAAAAATATTAATTTTTTTAAGTTTATAGCCAACAAAAACTGTGTATTGAGTTTTATAATTATGCATTTAATATTTAGTGAAAGCCCAAAAAAAAAAAAAACATATTAATTTAACAATCTGAAATTTACCCTATAAATTAAAGATTGACTAGATTTGACTTATTCTGTAATACATATATTATACATTAATATGTAAATAAAGGATACAAGCAATGGAGACATCTCCAACAGTCATCTATCCACATGACATGTTCAGAAATTGCATGTTTGAGCTCTTTGTATTCTTCAAATGACATTTGTTCAATTTTTTCATTAATTTTATCTAATTTGAATTTTAGGCATTCATTCATTGTTAACAAACGCACACTAAAATAACAAAAACTATTATTAATTTGTTTATACATTATATGACAATACATATAATATATGTATTGCCATATTCATATTATGAATATCATTATAGTAAGATACTTACTCAACTAAATGTAAGAAAGAGAGCTGTTCACTTTCAATCATTTCAAGTTTTTTTGCCAACTTAGATCTAATGTCAGGAAATTCTTCCAACAAGTCTATATCCAAATTAGCTCTGAAATAATTAAAAAGTATGTTATAATTATTGGAACTCATAAGTTCATGCATTTGAGTATGAATTGTGTGTTATTCTTAATGCTAGATGGTATAGAAATCTGTTTCAAAATACTACTATTTAATAAATTAAGTCAGTTTACAATACATATGACAGGATTTATTATATATATTTAAGAATCATTTGTGATGTTTAACTGCATATCATTAATATTTTTAATATTAGTATCTTTTAAGAACTTATTGTCAAATAATTTCCAGTCATTCAAGCATGAAAAAAAACAATAATAAATATATTGTACAGAGCAATATTTCAGGTGAAAAAATAAGTTTTTTTTTCTTTTTAGTTTAAAAACAAAGAGGAAAAGAAAAATGTTTAGTTGAAAAACAAGTTTTATATTATTTAATTTATACAAAATAAATAATGTATTAATCTTTAAATAGAATATTTTCAACTGTAAATAATTTAATATACTTTTCTGACTATTAAGTTTTAATGCCTACTTTTGAGTATATATTTTTCTATTACTTTATTTTTGTTCGCAAACATATCAGTTTAGTTCAAAAAAATATATTAAATTGCATCCATGGTATATTTAAAAATGCAAAATTAAATGAGTTGGTCGTAATTTTTAAGTTATCGCGAAATTAATGAGGACATACTAATAATTAAACTTAAGAATAAATATTATCTAATAAAACCTGTAAGCTAATAGATTATATTCTACACAATGATTAATGATTAATGATACTTTTTACAAATTTAGCAAATTCTAAAAAGATGCATTGACAAAAGGACACCATTTATAGGGAAAGAGTGATTTTCGATGACGCGATTTCCATCACACGGTCCGAATTTCACAAATACTGAATCGAGAATACATAACAAATAACATTTTACCTCCAAGCTACATTGGTTTTGTCTAGGACGCCGGCATACAGTTTTGAACATTTGCCCCATGTTTCTACGATCTCCGAAAGGTTGCTCGTTACGTTCCTGGACACGTATTCAATACACTCGATAATACTGTTCAGTAGTTCGAACATGGTCGGGAATTAAGAGATTCAGAACTTCAAACGTCGGCGTAGAAAATAATATTAATTATTAACTGACTTCGGAATGGCACTGCGGCGGCGGTCTTTTCTCGACGTGATAAACAACAACCGCGGCGTGTTATCAACTCGGTCGGCGCTGTTCAACCGCGGTCAAAGATCGACTACAGGTGATACGCTCGAACAGTGTGTGCAACGGTAGTTTTTATTTTGAATTCGATACGCATTGGAAGAAACGAATAGTCTTTGAAATTATGAATATTATGTATATAGTTATACTTATATTATACAGTTATACTTTAATAGATTTTGTTGTAATTTGGTAGTTAATCGTAAGCCTGATACGTCAGCAATAAAAAAATAGAGGTTATATCTTGTATTAATATATCTAAAGTTACCTACTAATAACTGATCGATTGTTTTACGTTTCTGGTGCAAAAATCACGATTTTTGATGGGGTGGCAATTTACCTCATGAAAAAAAGGCGGGGTAGTAAGTGGTCGCTATCGCCATGTCTATAGCAGCGGTCCCTGAGAAAGAGCCAAATAATGACTTTGAAAACTACATGCGGGTGGCATACATTTTTAATGGTAATGACTAATGAATAATGAATAATGATTAAAAAATATAAAAATGTATTAAAGTAGAAACGATAAAATAAACAAGAATAATAAGATAAGATAAATAAAAGTTATCACATATAACATTATATATTTAAAACCGAAATAAAAAAATCACATTTTATTTTTTCAATTTAATTTAGAATTTTAAAATGTATATTTAGTTTTATAGTGCGGGCCGCACACAATTAAGTTAAGTTAAAGGGCCGCGTAATGGGTGCAGCTGGTCTATAAAGTATCACCCAGTCAAGTCTAACGCTAACTGTTAATAAAATATATAATCGGTACTACTTACGGACTGTCGATGGGTTGCCGTTGAGGTTCGGTGTTCGTATTGATTTGTGAAATTAAAGTAAGCGGTAAACGATGTAAAAGTCACGATTAAAATTCTGACTGGTCGTTGACGAAATAAATAAAACAATCTACAACGTAATCGACTGTAACGGAGAAAGAAAAAAAACGACAATGTTAAAACGGAGAAGACCATTCCGAACGGCTGCCGACACTAGACTGATCGTCGGCACACTGAGCATTGCCAAGCTGATGTACTTTCGCGCGTCCCTCGGTCGGATTGCGTAAGCAGCTCGGCTGTCATTGGTCGGGTCGCGCGAGCAGCTTTGCTTTCATTGGCTGTTCCCATGGGTGTCCCGGTATATATATAACCAATATCTGGACTTGGGCTTGCGTGGGCAATGGCGGGTTTGATGGTTGATCGATGGCTGGACGATGGCCGGTTGCGGTTGCTGGACCCGCCGGTGCGGTGCCCGCTGGTACGGTGCCCGCTGGTACGGTGCCCGCTGTCGTGGGGCCCACTTGGTTGTGGCCGCTGCTGTAGGGGCCACTGCTGCGGTGGCCGCTGGCCGTGGTCGCGTCCGCAGCGCTACGCCGCCCCGGCTCGCTGGAGCCGTGGCCTGGCGTCGGGTCGTCCTTACTGTTGGTATCGGCCCTGCTCGTACCCGAGTATTGGACAGGAGCGGTTCGTCCTGCACAACCGGGTCAGCGTCCGGAATTCGTTCTGCCGACAATCCTTGTGGCGTGTCAATCGTGTATAATAGGGTACACTATAATACGTTTGAAAATTAAAACAAATGTTTTTTTTTAAAATTTATTTCACGGTTTGGTTTTAACGCAATGGCTGATGTCCTTTTAAAACTATAACAAACCGGGTAAATTATTGTCAAGTTATGTGACTAGGGTTGCCACCTTTGAAAGATAGCAGCCCCGGAGACGGGCCGATAAGCAAAAAAAAAAAAAAAGGTCATCAGCCAGTATACACCAGTATATAGTATAATCTATAATCTATAGCTTAATTTATGAAGTGAAAAGATAAGTAATGAAATGCAAAAAAATATTAATATAATCACATATTTTATATTTTTATAATTTGACGCAGAGTTTTTTCATCGGACCATAAATTTCCCATCAATGAAAATACTTGTTACTTATTGACAAACTATTTATAATTATATAAAAATACGTCGTAATGTTATGACGACCCGGAGAAACTGAAACACTGAAACCGTAGCCCGTAGATTTATAATATGTAAACCCGGAGAGGTGGCAACCCTATATGTGACACGTTATTATATGGGAATGTTGTGTTTCGGCTAGACGTTCAAGTTAGTCAAAACAATAATTAAAAACAACACGGCGCGGTAAGAGGGAAAAAAAAATAACGATCGATAGAATTTATCGGTTCACGAGTCGCGCGGGGGAGAGACACGCGATCTTGGAATATCTCATAATATTATATACCTCGAAATAAATCGTTGACGTAATTATTATAAATAACTGAACGGTTTATTGAACTCGCACGGGAAACGTAATTCGAACGCGACAGACATGATAAAAATAGGACGTTTGTAAAAGTTCAAGTGAAAAAAGAGCCCGAACAAACGACGGGCGGGTGTACGGGGTACCTGTGGAAAAAAGAAGACGACCGATTCTCGATAACAATTAGCACGTCCCGACGGCTATTGACGAGGCGTATAAGTGTGCACTGGATGTGTCTCCGCCGCGATTTCATAACCACGGTCGAAAACGAGACCGTCGGGGTTTTTATTGCAATTTACCGCGCGACGACCGCGATTTATCGCCTTATCTGTGTTTTCCCAGTAAAAGCTAATAAGACGAGTTCCAACCGTCGACAATCGCTCCGCGTCGTAGTTTCCACTCTTCAGTCCGTGTTCCGTACCCCGTTCGTGCGTTGTCCGTCGTCGCTCGGTTTGAATAAAGTGTGTGTGTGTGTGTGTGTGTGTGTGTTCGGTGCAAAGTGATTTTGCAATATTCTATTGTTTTCGTCGAGTAAATAAAAACCTCATGTATTTTGGGCTTTCGTCTGTGTGCTCGCGAAAACTTCCGAAATAATATTTTTTCGTCGGTCACCGTTCGTTTTACCCTCGTAATAATATTATTATTATTATCGCCGTTGTTAAAAGTGAATTGCTTCGCGCGAATTTCAACGTTTCGAGTTTGAACCGTCGTCGTCGTCGTCGTCGACGACGATTCAACTTCTACAAAACAAATGGAAAGTAAGTGCTCTTGTTTATTTTATTTACATAACGACTATTGTACGAGTGCTACGGGCACGTCTATAAAATGCTTTTTTACGACACAATAATAATAATAATGTCTCGCGACGGTTATAATTTTTCGGGTAAAAATATGGACGAAAAAAAAAAAACAAAAACGTCTTGCGCGAAATCGTTAAACGGCTCGTTTTATAAACCGAAACCACGAAAAAGTAATATTGTCCATCTATACGGTGCGGTTGGGTAATTATAATTTCCTCGTTCGTATCGTTCGTTCGAGGTCGTCGACGTTCGTTCGTGAACGTCTCGGCCATTGTGCATGAAAAAGTCTCGTTCACTATTAATCGTAAATCCATGTGACAATTTTGAAAACATTTGACCAATCGAGTTCACGGTGGTCTGTCGTGTACACTTGTGCACCTGATACCTATATACGATTGCCAATTCGTTTTATAGTGTGATTGTGATAATTACAAAAAAAAAAAAGGTTAGGTTAGGTTATATCATTGATTATAAATACTAGTACTAGTATTTAATTAAGTACTAAATACTAGTATTTATAATCAATGGTTATATATATTTTACAATGTCTGCGCGCGGATTATGAATAGTGTTTTTTAGACGGAGCAGTGTATAGGCAACTGGGTTACTTTTCGTTTTAAATAATAATAATAAAAAATACCGCTGCTCTTACTCGTTAAAAAACCTATAGTAATTTTTTTCATCAACATTTTTAAGTTTGTAGTTCGAAATACGATACAACCGAGTGTTTTTACAAAGCCAATTACGAATATCCAATTATAAGCTCATTTGTGTGATATTAAAATCATAAAAAATAATTTCCTCTAGAAAGTATTATTTTTTGTTGTAAACTTGTTTACGTCGTAAATCCGTAGCAAAAGTCTCTCGTTGTATCTAGTAAGAACTAAAAGTAGACTTTACATCGCAGTACGAACGTACGTGACATTTTCAAGTTTTTTTCAAAGTTTTTCGATAAGAACGAACTACTGGAAAACGAGCGCACGAGGTAAATCTGAGTTGTAGTTGTCATCATTATCTAAATATAATAATAATAACGAAATAAATATGTATTTAAAATGATTGAGCCAATCTAAACATTGGGGCTACCAAATAATATTTTAAATTTATAAGGGGAGCAAGAATTCGCAGAGGGGGCAGCTGCCCCCCCCCCCGTAGTATCGCCTATGAGTACACATATTTATTAAAATATTCATTATTTACAATAGGTATAATAATAAAATTGTATTCATAATCCTCAGTGTTAACGAGAGTATTAAAATATTTAATATTTATACGTACGTAAGTCCCATTGGACTAGTTCACAAATGCATCCTATCATTATCGTACATACATTACCTATTGTTATGCTAAATCAAATATGACATGCGTCATATCATATTCGTTTAACATTTCGATGACTCCGCTATACGCTCTACCTCCATACCGACTGAAATTAATTGTATTTCTTGTGTAAATCATTCATAGATTTGATGGCGTTCAAGTGCAATACGGAGTTGACTTCAATAAATAAATATAGTTAGAAAAAAAAAAAAGATACTTTGATTAATATTCAAATGTATACACACAAATATTTTGTCCACGGTATAATTTTCTTGTATTTACTATTTCTCTAATGAGTCTAATGATTATTATATCGTTAATGCGTCGCCTAAACATTTTGAAATCGAAAACTGACAAATAATAAGGATAACATAATATATGCTACGATTAGATTCATTCCTCTTATAAAGTTTTAGTTTTGTAAGTAATTAATGCGTAACAAAAAAAAAAAAAAACCTTTTAACCAAGCAGTTCTAAAGACTATCCGAAGAAAACTATTCTATAATATACAATATACATTTCGTCTAATTAATCGTTATGAACAGAGTACACGTACTTATTACATTTTAGATTATGAAAAAAAACTTTAAACAAGACTTTCGAGGATAGAAGTATTGCTCGAGTATAAGATTAATTCCTCACGAGTTTATTCTGAAGTCTTGCGAATTTATTGTCTCTGTTACATTTATTTTTATAGCATTATTTTAATTAATAATCATTTCGTTTTTATAATCTTATTCAGTAAGTTGTATACCCATATAACTTCATATTATTCAATTAAAACTGACGAATGAACTATTTCAATTACTGCAGGTTAATTTTTTTGCTAGAATTTTGAATGAAAGCCAATTATTGATATATTGATTTCTGGGAGGATCAAGGATAGCTCAAACGTGCCTATAAGTAGCCAAACCATATTTCATAGAAACAATTACCTATAAAATACTTCAAGGAAAAAGCGTTATTATTTCACTTTTGCTTACACTGTTAATCGTAACCGACCGTCATACCTGTACTGTGTAATTATACTTTACAAATACAACAAAAAAATGTAACGAATGTTTTTTTTTTTGATAATATCTGTTGACAGGAGGTATATTATGTTGGATAAATTCTATTGCGCCTTTATAAAATGTATGTATCTCGAACTGTAGTTATTAGCACGTGTACTTTAAATTGTCACGCCTGGAAGATAACTATCATATAATTTATCTAGTGTTTTAATATTTTAGTTAGCTAATCGAAATCGACGTAAATCCGAGGCCCAAAGTTCAGCGTGTTATTATATTTTTACGTTCGCGTCTTTACTCAATAGCCTATTCTCAATTATCTGAATTGATCTCAAATGTTTCCAATCGAGATGTTCTATTCGTTTAAACGTGTGAAAGCTGTATTTAAATACACACAATATTGATAATAATAAAAAAAATTAAAAATTAAAATGTTTTAATCATTTTCATTATTTATAAATAGTTATATGGATAGTTTTATTATTAGCATAGCGGTTTTTATTATACGAGTATACATTATATAGATCGTAAAGTAGGTAACGGTAAACTATAGCTAACTATATAGAAGTAACGAAAAAAATATGTATTTAATATTTTCTAACTTAACAGATTTTTTTTTAAACTATAAAATTATAATACACAGGATAAAATGTCGTTTATAACTCAAATATTCGATTGTTGACGTAACACATACATAATTTGTGTATACAGGGTGGGCCGTAGTGTTTCGAATCTTCTCGTGTTGGCCACATGCCATACGCGGGTACACGTTAACATTGAAATCATTACGGCCCGCCCGGTATGAACGTCTAGAGTGGTAACATTGCCAAAATGGACAACTGTTTGAGATTAAGTATACCTCATTCGGTTAGATCCGCGTCTCCAGCTTAAAAATAGCACTCTTTTTTAACACGTCACTGCCCCTCCCCCCCGAAATCTTACTTAATCGACAATAAATATTGGTGAAAAGTAATAAACGTGTAACGGACGTTCTTGAGAGAAAAAAAAAACTTAAGTACCACAATATTATTATTACGTGTTCGTATAATACATAATGTGGTGTTATTCATGCGCGAATTTATTTATATATATATGTATATACATATATTATATACGTATATATTTATTTTTATGATAGAGACATTTTTTTCCCGGGCTGACACACACAATAATTATGTGTAGGTACATCGTCTAACAATTTAATATAAATCAAAAAAAAAAAAAAACCATTCTACACGAAAACGAATATTGTTAAAACAATAGTATTTGAATAGGTTATAAAATATGTATGGGTTTCGGACGATATAGGATGGCAGCGTTGGCGCGCGCGCTCAGCAACCGAATCACGGCACGTTCGTCACCACCAGTTCTTCTTCTTGTCTTTTGTATTGTCCGATCAGATCGGGCAGGTCGTACGCGATGGCCATGTCCAACTTGTTTATCGGACACCCTCGGAAGTACGTGCACGTTTCGGAAAGCCGCTTGAACTCGTACACCGGGTTTAGGCGGAAGAAGTCGCGGTAAACGTCCGGGTCGGGCAGGTCGTATCTGGATATGTTGGTCAGGGTGCTCAGCCCTTCGTAAATGTGATAGTTCTGCGGGTTTTCGATGATGTCGTCGCTGACGGTTTTCTTGTTCCCGAAGAAGGTCTTGTGGTTGTAGTACGTGGTCAGGTAGCAGTCCACCATTTTCGCGTGATTCCTCACTCTGACCTGTAAACCGATTTTCAAGGATGTAGTGGCGTGCGTGACGAGACGGTTAAAAAATGACGTCTGGGAGTCGTGTCCGGCGCGTGTTATAGCGCATCGTTTCAACGTAATGGCGACGGTATTTTCGTGTGTTTCCCGACCCTCGTGTTGCGTATGACAATCTACCGTTTTATTACTTTATGGGTGAGCAACTAAAGAAAAAGTTTACGTGCAATATTTTTTGACATTTTTCCTAATCGTGCGTTGTAAAATACTCGAGTTATTCACATCACGATTAATCCCCACGACTCGAAACGCATACGTAGATATACGCTTTTGCATTCTTCAATATCTATCTTAAATTGTGTAACATAATGTTCGCATTTATTGGTTTAAAATAAAAAAAAATTAAAGAAATATCACAATAGTTTCACCGACTATCTCGTAAAAAATTCCAAAGGAAAATAGTTGGTAAATAATCACGATTTATCAATCAATTATTCGATTATAATCGAAAACTATTCAAATATTTGATTGTTACGGGGGAAAATAATCGCAAAGTCCTACAATAGGCTGGGAAACATTGTAATAGAAAATAATAACGATATCTCGTCAAGAACACGCGTCGTCATATATACGAGTATATATATCATATAGAATACGTACCGCAAATCGTCGGGCACTGGCGATTTTGTTTTCGACGCGCTTGTCAATAGCCGACCGGATGTCCTTTAAGAACGATAATTCCTGCGAGTGCAGCAGTCTGGCTGGAGATCCTATTTCGTACGGGTTCGACCACAGGGACACCGAATAAATGACCGGCGGTTCCGCGCTGGACATCAGCGGACTTATGTTCCATATGAGCGTTCCTTGTATGCGCATCAATTCCTCGGCGCGGATTTTGTCCGCTTTGTTCAACAATATCCGGGTCTGAAACAATTTAAATATATACACGATATAGATCGCGACGCAAATATAACCTTCACTGCAGACAACAACGTCGTTCTGAGGAATTTACGCATTACATCAACCCTCTAAACTACGTTCAACCAAGTCCATTAAAGCGACCCTCGCTCACGATTCCCCTTTATAATGCGAGTAAAACAAACTAGACTTTGGGAAATTCGAATAAAAAAATTAATGACGAAATTAATCGAAATTCGAACGAATTTAATTTTCACTATAAATCATCGACCTAATCGTATTGTGTTTTAAATGCAAACGCGCGTGTACACTCTTTTCGCTTTTACGTCTAATGTAATTTGTAAATATTCTTTGTCTTTTTTAATTTATTTCCACCTCGACAAAAAAAAAAAATTAGTCGATCCAAAAAATTAACCACCCGAGATAACTGCTATTTCGCCCCCGCTCCGCGAATACCGTATTGTCGATTTATTATAATATACGTATAGTAATAATTATATGTGTTTCACGTCGTACCTGATACTCCCTGCCTTTGAGCTGGTCCAATATGGCTTCGGTTTCCGGGCCTACGTCCAATTTAGCCGGGTCGTACACCAAGAATATCATGTCAGCCCTGTCGATGAACCACTGACACACATCGTTAAACGGGAACACTCGGTCTACGTGCTTGCGCATTTCTAATATTCCGGGGATCTCGACGATATTCACCTGCGGACGCGATCAGTCGCCGACGTATAAAGTCATGAATATTATAGTTTGTCGGGCGATCATTAGAGATATATAATTGGTACAATGTAATTTTTAGCAAATACTTATCGAAAATTGTGTTTTTAAAAATTATTACTTTATTAATAGCCCCGTAATATTCAGTTAAACATTGAAGGTTGAACTTAAAAATAAAGTTAAACTGATAATGTAAGTTAAATAATTTAAAAATATTGTATTTTACAAATAAACATACATTTACTCGTATATATTATCAGTAGCGACTTTTGTATACTCGGTGCGTTTTAATTTTTATAATAATTGTAAAAAAATAAAATTTGACAAAAGCAAAAATATTTTATATTCGGAAATTGTAATTGAAATACTCGATTGAAAATTTAAGAACTTTACTGTTTAAAATAGTATTCGATAATATGCAAAGTATTTAAATCTCGGTGCTCAAATAGTTAACTTTATTGGAAATATAGTATTTACCTTCTCTAGTAAAGGATGGGGAAGTTTGAGCCCACGGAGTTTGTCAAGCAGACCCTGTCCAAATTTCTGTAAACCCGAAAACGTCCAATCGGCCGCCAATTGCGTTCCGTCTAGAATTTGCTCTCGGTTATTGTACATCATGATGTTGAAATAAGCCGGCGATGGTTCCGCTCCTGCATTCGCGCAAAAATTAAACAGAACGACGTTAAACGAAAATACATTCACCGCGTAAAACTACGTTACCGTTTAAACATTAATAATTTAAGGCCTATTTCTGAACGAAAAAAAAAATAAAAATAGTCACAATGTAATACGTTATCCAATTCGTTTTCGTAACAATTTGTTTTCAATACATTTGTTTTAAATGTTTAAAATTTTAACACGACATTACAAAGTACTTTAACGTCCATTTATTTCAATCGTACACGATATGTAACCGTTCAGATACTATAAGATATCATCGTTTTTTTTTATTAATAATGAAAAATATTTTATTTGTAATTAGACATTATCCACTAACGTGTCCGGAAATATTATATTTTATTGTGATTTTAAATTTCAACTAAACGGGTTCTAGCATTGTTTTCTAGTTATATTTGTATTGTATTCGTTGTCATTATAATGATAACTTACTCACCGGTTCTTAATGCGAATTGAGAATGCTCAATGTCTAGGAGATAGTTGACTATGGACGATTTTCCACCACTCCAAGGTCCCATGAACAGTATAAGTGGCTTGGAGAATATTTCTGGCTCTAAAATAAATAAATACGTATAAGTACGTATATATATATATATATATATATATATATATAGGTATATAATATATGTATATACAGTCAACCACGTCGTGTAATTGATAAGACGTAAAATATCGTAAAATTTAAAATATATTATTACCTCCGAAATGTCTGTTGCTCAAATCCCTGTATTTGAAAGTCATTTCCAACGGTTTTATAGCCGCTTCGTAAACTTTTTTTAATTCTTTAAGTGTCGAATCCACCACTTTAGATAGGAAACTATCGTGTGATGCAGTCTCTTCGCCTATTTTTAACGTTTGTTTTATGTGACTTTTATTTCTTAGATTTTTCGGTACCACTTCATCCTAAATAATTAATTCGTAACATAATAATTATTGTTATTTTGTTACATACTATTTTCCAATAATTATCCTATCAAAAATATATGTTGTAATGTAATAGTTATCGATTTTATAACTATCACGTAACAATACGTTACATACGTTTTTAAATAATATTTAAATTACCATTGTTAAGTCTTCTATTGATAAATCTTCTTCGACTTTAATTTCATCTAAATTCATATCAAGACAATGGTGAGAAAATTTTCAGTTAAAAAAACCAAACTTAAAAAAATTAAGTATTTTTTTATTTACCTTTTGTTGGTTTGGTTTTTTCAATTTTGGTTTGTTTTTCTGGTTTTGGTGGTTTTTCTTCGTCATCTAGTTTCCAATACATGCTTCTTTGAGTTTCTATTAATTTTTCTTGGATTAAATCAACAGGTTTCTCGTCCTTCTTCCAGTATTTATTTTTTTTAGTATTGTCTTCTTCTTTCACCTCTTCTTTTTGTTTTTCTATTTCTTCTGGTTTCCAGTATTTATTTTTTTTAGTCGATGGTTCTTCTTGTTTTATTACTTCTTCGGGTTTCACAATTTCGACTTCTTCCTTTTTCCAATATTTATTCTTTTTAGGTTGCTCTTCTTCTTTTTTATCTGCTATTTTTGTTTCTACAATGGATTCATCTTTTTTCCAATACTTGTTTGTTTTTGGTTTCTCTTCTTCTATTTTATCTATTTTGTTAGTGTCTTCGGTTTGTTCATCTGTTTTCCAGTATTTGTTTTTTTTCACAACTTCTTTTTCTGGTTTTTTTTCTTCTACTGGTTTTTTAAGTTTATCGAGATCTTCGTCAGGATCAAATTTCCAGTATTTCGGATTTCGCTTACTTTTAATGACTGCTTCTTTTTTAATTTCATCTTCAGCTACAAATTCGTCAGGATCAAATTTCCAATATTTTGGATTCCGAGTTTTCGTTCCTTTGAAAATCGGTCTTGTTTCCTGTACTGAGGATTTTTCATTTGTTGTAGGTTTCGTCGCGGGCTTTTCTTCACTAATTTTAGTAGGTTTTTCTGTTAATTCTTCATCTGGATCAAACTTCCAATATTTAGGATTCCTTTTACTTTTCGTAGGGGTTGTTTTTATTTCTTCAGATTTTGCAGCTTCTGCTAAGTTATACAGTTTTTCTTCTTCCGGATCAATTTTCCAATACTTAGGATTACGTCGTTTTGGAGTTTCAACTGGTTTTGGTTGTTGTTCTGCTTGAATTTCGTCTGGGTCAATTTTCCAATACTTGAGATTTCTCTTGGGTTTTTCTTTTACAACAGGAGGGGCTCCATTTACTTCATCGTCTGGATCGAATTTCCAATATTTTGGATTTCTGTTTTTCGTTCCTTTAAAAACTTGTTTTGGAGGTTCCGTAATTGTATTTACTTTAATAGATTCTACTTTTTGTTCTATTTTTTTTTCAATTACATTAGGTTCTTGTATTTTTTCGTCATTTTTAATTTTTATGTCTTCCACGTCTATTATGATTTCAACGTTTTCCTTAACTTGATCTTTGTCCAAAATAATAGGAATAGTTATTTTTTCGGGTTCTTTTAATTCGTTCTCCACAATCTTGGTATTACTGGTTACTGAATTATCATCGTCTGCACTAACGATTTCAACCTCACCGTCTTCTTCTTCGGTTTTATTTGCTTGGTTATCTTCGGGTATTTTATTTGGTTGGGTTTCTTGCACCTCAACTACTACTTTATCATTGTTTTCATTAGTATTTATTGTGTTAGTTTCACTTGTATTTATTTCGCTTCTGGTTGTTTCTTCTTTTTTTTCGAATTTTTCCTAAAAAATCACATGAAAATATTTGTAGGTGACCACATTGTCGTAATTACTAACTAAAACAGTTATTTTTACCGGTTCGGGCGGTGCACTCTGTCTGCTATCATACGGAGAATTACCATCTTGAGGACTCGAGCTTGTAACATCATCATTTGAAGCGCTTCCACTTGCGGGGCTTTCATTCTGGGTGTTTTGCTCGTGTCCTGTACTTCCTGAACATGACACACTTCCTAAATATAATATGTATTGAAATTTATCAATTTTAAATATTTAACTACCAATAGGTTCTGGAGTAACTAATTCTTTGATGGCTTTTTCTACGTATGGCTGACAGTCCACCTCCGATGGAGCTGTAGACGCCGATGGTACACTGGCAAAAGTTTCACAAAATGTATCTAAACCAAAATCAGTGATGGAGTAAAATTTGATTATAAATAAGTCTAGAGATTAAACTTTTTGGTAAAAACATACGGGGGTCATACACAAAAATTTGTCGACGAAGTGTTACAATTTGAAAAAAACTATTTGAATATTTTGAATGTAAGTAGAATAAAAGCGTATTAATTGTTATTAATAAAAAAGTAAAAAAAAAAATAATCAACGCCGATTGAGATAAAAAAAATCGCGAGCGAGAGTATTTAAAAATCCCAGACGGCCGCTGGTAATGTAAAAATAGAAAATTGCAACCAGAGTGTCCCAGTTGTGTTCTGTCGGTACACTATTAATACACAACATAACCTAATGCCCCTACAGAAATAGAAATGTCGCGAGCGGCGGGACTGTGTTAAGCAAGGGAGTTTCCAATTTTACGAAAACCTGTGTTTTAGGAGATTTTGCCCATCGATTTCTTTTCAAATATCGTGTGCTTGACGTGATGTATATATGGTAAATGTGTCGATGTTATTCTAAACGAAAATTCACAAGATAAATGCCGTCTGGTTCCAATTGAAAAACAAATTCCGCACACGTCGTGTTCGACCGTAATTTGGATTTTTCAAATGATTTTCACGTTACTATGCAGTTAAATATCTAAAACAGAACTTGAATTTATCGTGTTAATAATCAATATAAAGAGAATTCTGTTAATTTGTATTGTATCAATATGTTTAAAAGGCCGGGTGGAAAAAAAGGTTGCCTACAATACGTCAAACAACGGTGATAGTTAATGGTATAAAATAAATAAAAAAAAACGCAAGCACAGGGCTTAAAATAAACTACTTATTGACGATAACTTATGGTAATTATTATAAATAATGTGTTATTGGTATTTGCCAAAAAAAAAAAAAAAAAAAAATCGCTATTGTCTTAAATGATGTATTCTCTTAAAATGTTTTTGATATTTTCCAAACGGCGTTCGTGTGAGATAGGTGTACTATTTTTACGCGAATAGTGTATTTACGGGCTTTTAGTCATGTTCCAATTATAATACTTCCCCCGCATAGGTCTAAAATAGGGTCGTTTATGTGATAAATTATAAAAGGGAAATAACGACGCGCATAAAAAGTATACAGTTTTTAAGTTTTATATAATACGAAAATAATAAAAATCATCTCATGGAGAGAGAGAAAAATAAAACAAAACGCTCACAAATCACGTACAGGTAATATTTATTAAAAGCCATACCGCGAGCCTATTGTATTTTCACGCGAATCGAAATGATTTCAAACACACGATTTATGAACGATTTATTTCGATTAGAAACATGACTTACCTCTGACGCTAAGCAGGGCGATAATCAAAATCCATCTAAGATCCATCGAGCCCCCTAAAAGAATAAATATTCACTACCGAAAGCACATCACACGACACTCGGTTGACGCGTTCGTTCGTACTTACAGCCTGAGCATAACTCCCCGTCGGTACGTTACAGTTCTGCTGGCTGGCAATGAGATTTTTTGTTAAACAGTTTTTTTTTTTCTTTTTTTTTGGCAACTATTTTACTGTCGTCATCTGTTCTCGCACGGGGCAATATTTCGGACGGACAGTGTGTATACACGAATATATATAAAAAAAGACAAACTATCGAAACAGAACTAATATATTACGAGCTTAACAACGAACGGTGTGCCGCTCGTCGTCCGCAGGTCGACGTTCGTCTTGTAGACATATTTTATCGAAATCAGCCGCAGTGTGCCCGGCACACGGTCATTCGAGAACGTTTGAATTATCTATTTGTCACTCGTAATATCTACGCGGATTTTATGATATTACCGTATTACCTACTGCGATATCCGTACATCCGACTGTTTATACAATTAACACAACGTTGTGGGTAGATAATGTAGGACTGTAATAGTTGGTCGTTCGGCGATGAATTATATGCGTTTATTATTCGAAACGAATATTATAATATGTGCTTTTCGTTAACGAACGATGACGTTGTAAGTTAATAATACGAATAATATCCGCGCGTAATTGCAGACGGCCACATATTTAATATTATTTATATTATTTTCTAATCGATAACGTTATTGTTTTCGGACAAAGCGTTTCGTCGATATGTGAGAGAAAAACAAAAAACACGGGTTATTTTATGATAATTATCTCTACACCATCGTAATCATTATTATTATTATTACTACTATATTGCTTTTGGCAAAGCCATGCTTATAGGTACCTACTCACTAATGGGTTTTTGGTTCGCGAACGCTTTAAATTCCATACACACACTTGTACAACATCATAACTAACTATATAATTGTTTTGGTCAACATTCAACAAGCGGCGCGAGTATCTCGGCTTTGAGTATTCGAGTCGATCGACGAGAATAACAGGTACTTCGATACTGTTATGATGATTATCAGTTCTCACATTGACCGACTATTCGTTTCGTATTGTCGATAATATTGAAAACACGCGTTATTTACGCCCGTTTGATATTGTATCCGTCCGTTACCGACCCGAGACGTACACGCAAGGCTTCGTACACGATATGATTAAGATTATTTTTATAATATTATTTGTTAGGGACGGTAATTTATTAGCCTTTGAATTTTTTTTGCGATGTCAATTGCCTATAATAATTTTCCAAGTCGAAAACGGAATTCGGACCATAATTTGCGTGTCATGATCTTGGACGAAATCGGTGTTAGGTATTCGAATTAAATTTAAATTTGTACCTAGAGCCTAGATGTTGTTGAATTTGAAATCGTAAACCTTTTCCTCTTCCTTCTGATAAATCTTCGAACTAAATGTACTGTAATGTATCACTGCGCAATTAGATATTTAAAATTTGAATAACGTTGTTTTTGATGATATTATAATAGGTATTGTATTTTGTATAACATTAATGTATTACTTTTTGTTTATTGCAAATTTGTAGATAATTAATATTTTACGAGATATATTGCCATCCATTAAATAAAATCAATAATCTGTTTTACATTACATCGTCTGAAGTTTTTTAGATTAGAAATATTGAACTTTTTAAAATGCGCGTATAGCGAAATATTTACTCTCTATAATAGGTAGAAAAGTCGTCTGAAGTACGTCTAATAAACTAGATATATGAATATATATATTAAATTATGCTATCGGGTTCGGGTAACAATGAAAATGTTTGTTTTGCGCAATGGACTATGCGGATTATACTAAGTGTATAGCACTATTGTTGTTGTACACCGGCCTTTAACCGTATACTATTTCATAATACCCTAAATCCAAAGCCGCTTTATTATAAATATACCTGTGAATAAATGGTTTATCCGTTTGCCCACACACCCAGCGGCGCAAAGTCAAATGAAATAATCGTTTTTAATGATTTATTTTCTATTTTTATTAATTATTTCCGTCGTACGATTTCCAAAAAAGTGTTCGAATTTAAAACGATCCCGTGGACAGTGCACGCTTCTTAAACTCGTTCGCATGAATCGTGTACGTGTGTATAAAAATTGTTTCGCGTACGAATTCTTGACGATAAAATACGTATAGATACGTGCTATATGAATATTGGCCAGGTCTTTTGGACATCGGCCAAGGCGGCGTGCGAAACTAAAACGGTACTCTTATTTTTATTCCAAAATCTTGCGGTACTCGTTTGATAATCTTTTCTAAACAGCGGACGGTCCGTCGCGATGTCCGCAGAAACTCTTTCGGTTTGAAAACGAAACGAATCATTACGAGTCGAAAACATATTGGATTTCAACGCGTTCGGGGGAGTTTACGCAGAGCGTTTTTTCGATTGTTATTTTTTTTCCCACCCAGCTCGTTTCAGTCGACCGTATTAAATGAAACGTTTTTCGAAATGCCCGCCGTAGCGCACGGCGTCGTACGTAAAATATGAAAATATTTAGTTTTAGCCATAGATTGCGTGCTAATTTCTTGACAAAACCGTCGTCTCGAAATATAATCCGCCGGGCATACCGTCGAAACGTGCGTAAACGATGTGATCGAAGCGCGGTCGAACAACACGAACTCGCGAAAGCGTGTTTAGTTGCGTCTTATTTATCGGAAAGGCGAGAGAGACGGCGGCGTTAACGCGTTATATTTTTATTATAATATTATTTATTTTTTTTTTTAAGTGAAAACGCGAGGCGGCGGCGCGCGTAACACAATACTCGCCGCTGTTGTTGTCCTCTGTCGCATTAATGTCCGTCGGTTTTGTGCTGCTGCATTATTACATAATATACAAACGAAACGTGAGCCGCGACAGATGGAGAAAATATTTATTATGAACGTTTTATTATCTGTTTGCCGAATAATAATAATAATAATCGAATTTGTCGTTAAAACCGTTCTTTGTACAGCCGTCCAGGCGTGGGCACTATACCTACTTACCGACGTAAAATACACAATCGTCGACATTTCAGACCGCGGCGCTCTGCGTACGTAATTTATGAATAATTTATTATCACTTATCGGTTAATGTCCGTGTTTACACGACAATCAATACGCGCGTTCGATGGCTAATGGACGGCGAACTGAACGTTAGTCACGGTTGACTGACGCGCCGTTTAGAGCGATAACCAAACATCTGGCCATCGGCTTGATTTACTTGATACCATCTTCGTATTACAAATATAGCACGTCTGCCGAAATCGTATGCCGCCGGTGCTGCGCCGGTCTCCCGTTTTCGTCTTTCCTGTTATCGTATGTCCGTCTCGATCGGACCGAAACTAGGTTCACGTGTCCGTTAGATTGTTATGCCGTTACGGTTTTGTTGAGATCGATTCAATGGTTTTTTCCTTCTTTTTTTGTTAGACTTGGTTTTTTAATTTTTTTACTTAATTCATACATCATTCCTCGGACCCGTCTTCCGATTACAATTTTAAATGAGTAGGTATTAATAAGCATAATAACTAACAGAACTGTTTAACACGTACGGCGGCGATCTTCTCCCGTCGTCGGCGTCAAGTCTTGCGATTTACATTCATAAATATTTATAATCCGACTATAGATCGTCGCTTGGTTTCGTTCTGGTACACGTATTCAAGTTCTTTTTGATATCGTTTCGTGTGTATGTGAATTGCGCAATCAAAAAAAGTCCAACACCCCTGTATTATATATCGTCGTGTCTGTTCTGTTTTCTGTGTCGTGTGGACGCAGCTAGTTTTCGCAAAAAAAAAAAAAGAAGGAATTAATAAAAAAACAAAAACCGTTAAGAGCGTATTATTTCAAGGTTTTTCTTTAAACTCACAAATAAATATATCTTTAAACCTTTGAAGAGCATACGAATACGAGAACTTTCGGTTTGTGCTCTCGCGGCGTCCGTCGGTAGGTATATAACCCGTTTCGGCTCCGGAGATTCCGACTCTTCCGCTCCTCTGGCTCCTTCCCACTCCCGTTATCCTGCAACGCGTGTAATGGTGGTATTACATTTATGTCTATACCCGTTATTATCATTACGATTATTATAATAATTTCCACGTCCGTTCGGTAAACAGGATCAATCGAGTTTGCCTGCCGTGTGTGTTTTCGGCTACACGCGCGCGCGCGCGCTCTCTCGCTCGTTCGCAGAGCCTATAATTATTTATTGACCCGGTGCTGGCATATTATACGTTTTATATTATAAGCATGTTATGAGGCATCAGATTCGGGTCCCGCGTGTGCACTGCGCGCGTACGCTCGCGGACCGTACCCCTTCTGCCCCCGCCGCCAACGCGCATGCAAATGATGATGGTTTGTTGTCGAAAACAACAACGCGAGACCACACATCACGAGCCCGCCGCCGCCCGCTGCCGATTATCGGCGTTGTACGTTTTACGATTTTTCGAATTTTTAAACGCAACGGGTTAAATACGGGTTACGCGTCGCGGTCTACATCGTGAGACGCAAGAACGTTGTAATGTCGTGTTTGAGCGCGCGTGTCGATCGTCGACAGATATCGGATCGTCACGGTGGACACATCACGATGACGTACGCAGGGATTTGGTCCGCTCGTTCTAAATACGTGTATACATGTAAATTTGTAATAACACGTTTGAATGAATCGTGGGGCGGCAGGGGAGGATGTCGAGCTCCGCGAAATAGTTTACGCCTCTCCTCTGACAAAATATTTTAGACTTTCGGGTGTTTATCGTTGCATGAATCCTTCGTTTTGATCCCTTGCCTTTTATTCTAAATCTTAAACGTTTATTGATGGAACTCTTATATCTGCAGTATCTCGCAATATAAATACATATATATATGTATATATCTGACATCTGTGTATTGAGTATAGCTGTCACGGTGTTTCGGCGGTCGGATTATACCGTCTGACGTAGCTGATAACCGGTAAGTTGAGGTGTACACCCGAGTTTGCTGATATCACATTTCACTATGGTCTATACTCCTTGTGCAGGCATTTTCGAACTATGGCCCAATTAAAACAAAAAAATTCCATCATTATTATTTTCTCATCTGTATCTTCACAAATATTGAATTATGACTTTTGTTTTATATTATTTTGTGCTTTGTACAATACATAATAATTATTGTATAATATACATATTATATATATATTTATTGTTAGGCATAGAGCCTAGATCAATATCATTCCGATTTTTGTTCAAAATCTTTTTTAAGAATGTGATCATTTTATTGTTCTCAGATGTATGTACATTTATAATACGATTACTAGTGACCTACACAGGGATCAAGTTTTCTTTGTACGCTCTTTGCAGTGGTTACCTTATCATCGGAGTGATTATGTGACGAAGGACGAAAAAAAATTCTGTCTCATATCGACTCGTCTTATCGACTTAATATTTATTTTTTTAATCCTCACGAACGTTATTCCATTAATACTTGGGCCGAAACTATATTCTATGACTTGATGGAGTTATATATCGCTTTCGCTTATAATTTAAAATAATATCATACATCGGATGGTCTTGCGAGCGCGACGACCCTCGATTAGCATAAATAGAACCTAATATTAGACCGCGAGCGTTTTACTACATTATACGTGCGATCAGTTAGTATTAAATTTATAATATAGTGATTTGATGGCTAAAACATCTATGTAGAATTTGATTTGCATAATTATAAGTAATACGATGTAAAGAAAAACAAATAATGGCACGTAAATTGTATCGCTACTTAGCTACTACCTCGGAGATCTTTCTATATACAGGTATTTAAGAACCTCGTGGGTATGGTTGAAAAAAAAAAATAATTAGCTCACATGACAACCGGATAAGAGTTCCTATAGATACTACAATTATGTGATATAATTTATAGCTATACTTTGTGTATACAAATTAATATTTAAAAGCGATTATAGTCTAAAATAACGATATGTATTTATATTAATTAATTGTTTAACGGGTGGGGTCGTATAAGTAAATATGTTACCATTTCAATTTTTTTTCTTCATTGTGATTAATACCATTCACGTCTTATGTATGTATTTAGGCGTCTGAAAAATAGATAATCGTGCATGTGTATACTTGGCAAAAGAGTATAACTGGAACCTAAAATGAGAAAACACAGGGGAGGGGGTTCTCGCCCTTTGGTCATCCGATGCCGAGATTCCAAATGTTTGGACTGCTGCTACAATATTATCTTTCCGAGAACTATAGCAGTTCGAATATCGTAAAATGCAATATTTGTATTTCGTAAACACGGCGGTGTCGTTGCAACACGACATTTCAATGACTCGGTTCTATTCATAAGGTATATTTTTAAGAATTTAATATTCATTTAGTCCTTGTGTATACTTTGGTATAATAATAACATTCGTCTATTTCTTTCACACCGCATTAATTATTGTGTATATCATATCGCAATGCTCGCGCACGTATGTATATGTTTCGTATTATACGTATCTGCAAGTGTGTGTGTGTGTTTTTAAACACTCTTTTGTTAGTCGTAATGAAATTCACGAAAAATAAACTCGATTCAAACGTATGCGAAACAATGTGGTTTATTATGGAAGAAATGTTTATACTTTTTTAATCAAACTCGATAGTATTATTATTATATAGGGTGGGGCAGTGGGTTCTGACGAATTTTAATTGTAGTTTATTAATCAAGTATTAAAAACAAAATAATGAAACAAATTGTATTTTATTCAACATAAAGATTATTTTTAATTGTTATTAACAAAAATCTTAAGTTTTGAAAATTACATTATTTAAGTGGCTGCCTTCATTTTGTATACAGTCGGTTATCCGTTTTTTCATACTGTCCATAACTCTCTGTAGGACATGCACATCGATGGCCGTAATTTCCCGTCTTATGTTTTCTTTTAACTCTAGTCGTGTATGTGGCTTATTAGTGAATACTTTAGATTTCAAATAACCCCACAAAAAGAAATCCGGTGGAGTCAAATCAGGAGAACGTGGTGGCCAGGCAATATCACCATTCCGCGAAATCACACGATTCGGAAACATTTGTCTAAGAACAGCCATTGAAATACGCGCTGTATGGCTGGTAGCACCATCTTGTTGGTACCATAGATCCTTATCATGTTTTCCTAATCGCTGTAATTCAGTTGGCAAGAAGTTGTTCAACATTTCCACATAACGTTCAGATGTTACGGTTACAGTCACATTGTTTTCCTCGAAAAAGTACGGACCCAAAAGGTTTTTCCTGATTTGACTCCACCGGATTTCTTTTTGTGGGGTTATTTGAAATCTAAAGTATTCACTAATAAGCCACATACACGACTAGAGTTAAAAGAAAACATAAGACGGGAAATTACGGCCATCGATGTGCATGTCCTACAGAGAGTTATGGACAGTATGAAAAAACGGATAACCGACTGTATACAAAATGAAGGCAGCCACTTAAATATTGTAATTTTCAAAACTTAAGATTTTTGTTAATAACAATTAAAAATAATCTTTATGTTGAATAAAATACAATTTGTTTCATTACTTTGTTTTTAATACTTGATGAATAAACTACAATTAAAATTCGTCAGAACCCACTGCCCCACCCTATAGTAAATATTAGAACGGCTTTATCAAAAGTAGTATAATAATACAATATACTGTATTTTATGTAATTGTAGATAAAACGTTTCTTTCACGATAGTACAGTGGTATTTCGTTTTCTTCGAAAATCACTCGGAAATTTTTCACTAAAAATCATTTTACTACTCTATCATTAATATTTCCATTTTGCTTCTGTTGACGAACGTTGGAATTTGACTGTTTGATTGCGAATATTGTTGTTAACAATACATTAGTTAAACGTCTTTATTCGGCTATTCGCCGTACGTCGCGAATGAGATTATTGCGTTTAACTTTTCTATGAAAGTTTTCAAAGAGTAAAAATTAGTTTTCTCTGAACACGTTTTCGGGTAGCGATTCCGTTTCAAAATCATAAAGTACTTGTCAATTGTGGCTCTCTAACGAGAGTTTATAATTATTTTGATAAAATAAGTAATTTTATGTTGGAAAGTTCAACGCAAGGCTAACCGTGTCATTTTTTTCTGGTCGTTAAATGAAAATTCGATTTGACTAGGTTGATTTTAAGATATCGATTGGGCGTTCAATTTTATCAAACGACCAGACGATATATTGTAGTTGTTTATTCACTCGTTGTTTTTTTTTTTTTTTCAATAATTTGACCAAGGAATACTTTATCGGAGGGTATCGAACAGCGTTTTCTTATTATTCTCTGGACTGCGGCGCGAAATATTAAGAAATTAGATATTTGAACGCGACAAAATCGATATTTTAATAACAGCCGCGGTTTACCGAGTGTCGTTTTACGTTTCACACCTCGGCGAAACCCAACAAGACCGGAACGATATCGGGTTTCTGTCGCGCATGAGGTGTCTCTGCGAGCGTATATATTACTAGTTACGATAAAATAATATATACTATTATTATCTCGCAGTGCCTACATAAATGTACCTTCGTAAAATATATGCCGTGTAAGAAAGAAAAAGTGGGGCAGGGGGGGTTTACGACGATGTGAAAACCGGGCGAGCACGCGTGTGCGTGTGAAATGGCGTATTTAGAAATATTTAAAGACGAGTAGGGGTCACGCAAGATAGAACACCAAGTACATACATTTCTATTCATTTCGATAAATGATTATAATTTCGCATATTAATTTGTATAGATCCAACACGATCGAGAATTGCCCACGTCAATAAATTAGTCAAATAGGTACACAAATCATTAGAAACACATTGCGTTATGAATGTTATGATTAATCCAATTACTCGCGACAAATAATTACATTTTTAAACTGTAGATTAAAGAATACAGCCGTTGCCCTTGAATTTTCGGGCTAGCCTTGATAGGGTTATGGGCGATTTCGATTTTTAGATTTGAAATATTATAAAATATATTACATTTTAATTCACAGTGTACGGATCACTGATTTCCAGACCTGACATCCGTGAGAAACGTATTTGACCTATCAAATGTTATAATATAATATAAATATAATTCGTTGGGCAACAGATACCGAATTTAATTTAATCTACCCCCTGACCCTAATCTATTACTATTAAAATATAAAACGAAATCGCTATTGTAATATTGTTTCATATAAATTTTACAATTCTGCCGTTTGAACGATAATAAAGGCTATAATAATTATAATGCCGATAATGGCTTCTAATTTTTTATTTTAAAGTTATTTAATTACTTAATAATTTTTATTAAATTAAAAACTACTTAATATTAATAACTTGGCATAAAATTATCTCAATAGAGGAGAAACTCGGGTCGCGAGCTAGCAACACTTGATTTACCCAATGGAAACATTTTTTTTTTTTAATTTCTTCATTTCGATTGGGATTTTCTAAAATCAATAATAAGAATAGCTGATATAGGTACTCACAAAAATACTTAACCATAATCCAATATTAAAGTGAGCTAAATAAACATTAAAACACGACAAAAAGATATGTGATAAGTGAACATTTAAAATCACCTAAGTAACATGTCATTTCTAATGTAAATAAATACTTGTGACAACGAATTGTATTATCAGTAAAAAATGATTTTAAAATTTAGTTTACTCAGCTCGATGTTTACACGTGTTACGTGGTATACGTTGGTATACACCGACGGAATAAGGTTTTTTTTTATTTTTTATTTTAGAAACGACACGTCACACAGGTTCTTTTTAAATATTAATATCACATATTTTTGTAACCGTGGTTTAATTTTACTCGGCTTATTTTCACACTGAACTTTGGCGAAGTATTTTTAATAGCTAATATCTCCATAAAATGTTAAACGAAACGTAACTGTTGAATACATTCGAATATAGTATAAGAGATGATCACGTGCAGTATAATATGTTTATATAACATCATTCGTCGAATGGATTTTTTTCTTTCAAATATTCATTTACTTAAATTAGTTATTATTATTATTACTAGTCGCTTATATTTATCGACAGTAACGGACGACAACGATCGGCGCAACTGCAGCGAGGCTAATTAAAATAATAAAGACCCGCGGTCATATTACATTCTCGTTGCAGCGTTCGATTCTCGTAACTACACCTCGACTCCGTGGTAAGACGCGCGAGTGCCAAGAAACTAACGAATTTACGATCGTTTCTCGATAAGTGTTCGTTAGAATTCCATAAAAAAAAACAAATGTAATTAATCGCGCTCGAAAGAATTTAATACGAGATTATCGGCGACGACGACGACGACGACGACGACGTCTGATCATGAATTAATATCCCGTGGAAATATCAATCCTATATTGACTTATGCGACGAGTAATAATATAAAATATACGTGTGCGTGCGTGCGCGCGTGCTCGTTTCGTTACTTAATCAATATCGTGTATCTAAACAAACAAATAATTATAATGATAATGTACGCCGATCGTGGAAATACAGGTTTGCGCCGCCGGTCGTTACCACCTCTATACGCGAGTCGCGCCGTAAAAAAAAAAAATTAAAAAAATGTTTACCGTGAAAATTAAAGAATAAAATAAAATAACGAGTACCGTATGTATCACGCGGAGTTAATTTTAATTAATTTCATTCGGCCAGTACGCACGAACGCGAGCGATGACACGCGGTAATAAAACCGAAATCGTATTTTTCCCGTGGAAATGGCACACCCATTATTTTCATTATTTGCCATTGCCGAGTTAATTATAGGTACGTACCCCGTATAATGTATGATTATTATTATTATTTTAATACCTACGCGTGTAAAAACCGCGCAATGTGCACATTCGTTGTTAATAAAACGATTTAAATATATTTTTTTCGTCATGACGCGCGAGTCGTATACGTATATATACGTATATTATAATTAAAAGCGTATAGGCACCTATGTATGTGCATATATTATACATAAACATATCGGTTTCAGACGAATGAATCATTTTGCAAACCCATAATTTTATCACAACGTCGTCGTCGGATAGACTTGCGTACGCGATTAAACAAACAAACACGAACGCTTCGCGCGATGATTATGATATAGACGTATATTACACTAACCGTATATGTGATGATTATCTTTTACACGCACGTCAGTCGTGTTTTTTTCTCTTCGAGTCGACGTTTCGCCGGTTAAATTAAATACATTCAAATTCGCGTCTTGATCGTTTACCCAAGTACTGGACGTCGCCCGCCGGGGAATCTGTTCCGGGGTCTGTATCAAAATTCACCGCGATCGCTGCGATTATAAAATGACACATTCGTAAATACTAAATACGTATATTAAACGCGTCAACAAAAAGAATCGAAAAAGTACGAACCAACGCTGTATGCACGCAATAATACTGCAGAATGTCAATCGCCTTTTCGTAAAAGCCTGTACCAATAAACAGCGTTCGTATTCGGGGAGGGGGAGGGGGCCGGATTCAGAACCCCTTTGAAAATTTCAAGTACATTCCCACAGCATCGTGACCTATACACAGCAACACGAAAAATATTGTGATGTTATGCGTTGCGGTGTAAAAATGTATCACCAAACGGTCGAATATTATTTAATATTTTTTAAGTTTGTTATCATGATTAAAAATCATAATTTTTACCTTTATTTTATAGAAATCGTATTTACATTTTTTTTCTTTTTTTTTTTTACCCAATCAAGTCCTTCATATTTAAAAATTCTAGTTTTGAAGACGAGGAGGGGAATTAACATTGTTTATAGTTTAGTCTCTCCGCCAAAAAAAAATAAAAGAAATAATAACAATAATCCTGGCTGTGTGCCTGCAAGTATATAGAATCCTTTAGCGCTTTCTCCTTGAAAAAATTGCCAACGACGTTCGAGTGAGACTCTCTTTTTTCGTACAGTAATATTTAAAAAATTTGAATAAGTCATAGAACGTTATATTATTAATATCGTGTTCATTAGTGGATACGATAAAACGGAGTCGAATTTATCAAACTGGACGTAAGTTATAGCCGTTGTGCTAGAGATCCGTTTGGACACGGAGAACCTTACTTGAAAAATGGCCCCGGTCGTACGCTCTCACAACAAACAATTATTTAAAACAATATAGCGGTTTCCTCTAATAATCCTGTTTTCGACCGCATCGCGCGAAAACCCGATGGATCGCGTTTAACGACTGTATCATTCGGCTAGGTAGGCACCATAGAACTCGATCGAGCAACAAAATATTATACGCGCATCGCGAGACACAATCGCGAGCGTTAATGGTCATAAATTATTACGCGTCCGCGTGCCGCGTGTTGGTTACGCCATAGCATTTGACAATACTGCGGTGTTCGCCGTCGTTATAATATGGTGAATCGTTCGCGACCGAAATCGAATTGGTACTCAATTTGGGTCCTCATATTTGTCCTCATATTTGGGAAAAGCAAATCGTATATTATAATACGATTTAATTATTAATTTTTGTAATTGTGACAGTACCGTATTGTAAGGCGCAGGTAACGTACTCGTATTTACGGGTGGTCGGAGGGGCAGTTCTTCTGGAAATGTCAGGTTTCTCTTTTCCGCGGCGTTTCGTGTTCTAAAAGTATAAACAAAAAGAAAAGAAAAAATTCTTGAATCTGTGTTTGATTATAACGAGTGTAACATACGAGTATATAATGATTAAAATGTGTATAATAATTATAATATAATTATGTGTATCAATTGAATTACATGTTTTATAAATCAAACATGATTTTTATCGCCCTTTTACTCTCTTCTACCCGAAATATGCCCCCGCCGCGGTCGGTTCTCTATCGGCTCACACTGTTATAATTAAACGTGTTTATTATATTTGCCGCCGACACGGTGTAAAGTAATAACAAAATTAACCCTTGAATTGTAATGTTTAGAAAACGAAAGCGCCGCGCGTACGTGCGTGATTATATTATAATTCGGTTACCTACCTCGCGCGATATTTGTTTTTGTTTTTTCAATAAATCATAAACGGTTATGATCATCTGTCAATGTGCCGAATAAAAACCATAAAACTATAACGCATGCGTATAATATTATTATGCAGGTAACGCTCGAGGTTATTAATTTTATTTATTAGTAGACATAATTACGGTACGATTAAAACACATTAAATATTATCTATTATTTATACAATGCTTTATTGCGGACATCAATGGGACGTAGGCGCTGTATAGCTATACGTATACGGAATTTAATGCATAAATTAACTGTTAACGTACACGATTAAGCTCCGCAATATTATCGAATCGTTTATTCGACAAATTTCAACCGACTCGATTTGTCGACGATTTTAAAACTATTATTTGTGGCCACACTATATTAAAACAGCCAAGTCAGTAGTATTACTTAGGCGTATTATGTAGATACGGTTTCATTAAGATTATGGAGATTATCTAAACGCGTGTAATTTATAGTTAATAGGTAATCATTACTAACGAATTAGTTTCGTTTATAATATTATTGTTTATACTGGTTCCCGGGGACGTTTGCCTTTTTATCAAATTCATTTACTCGTTTTATATATTATCGAATTTATCAAACGCTTACCGAACGAATAAATGTACACGTATATAATCAATTTCAAGTCGATATTGGAGAAAAACAACAACCGAGAAACCGAAAAACGACACGTTTCCGAGTAAATAGTATTATTATTATTTGCATTTAATTTTATTGAATATTACATTATAGAATGCAAAATGTTTTTTTTTTTCTTACCGAGTATTACCGAGATGAAATCGCGTTTGATGCTTTCCATTATCCTTTTCGCGTTTTGAAATTGACCTCCGTTATTTGTTGTTGAAGTTTAAAGAGTATTTCGAAAGTAATCGCCTTCCAGAGCGTATACGGGACGCCAGAAAATATAGTGAATTACTGAACACAATAACGCGTTCTTGGAAATACACAAGACAAATTTATAACGTGCAATATGTTTTAAAACCTATTTCGGAGTAGGTACTCGATACTCGTATAATATTATTTATGCGTCGAAAGAAAACGGTATTTTTTTCAACATTTCTTCTTCAAAGATCTTCAAAGTTCATAAGTTAACGTTAACTCTTCAAAAATGTCTTTAAATCAGATCGCCATTGTTTTTGATATAGTGGTCTGTTGGATATTTCGTTACTCTTCATTTGGTACACTTTTTGATACAGGTACCCGACTCGGGGTTATAACACCGTCCATCGGAATAAATTCTAGTGCGGCACATCGAGACGGTAGTGTTTTATTTATTTATTTTTCTTTAGTGTCGCGAAATAACTGCAGTCGACCTGTTAACCGTATTATGTACTGCCGTACATTATATAGCGCAGTGAATTTGACATCGAAAAATGCGGCATCTCGCTGTCGTTGTTTTCCACAGTAATTAGGATAACGATTTTTTTCCCTTTTTTTTTTCTTTCTCTCTCTACTTTCGTATCAACGATATTTCAGTACCGAATAAAAATTACGCTGAACAAACTTTTTCTGGAATTCGGGGTAGAATATCGTTGCCATTAAATCATTCAGAGAAAAAAGCCAAACGTACGAGGGAAAAAACGCCATCTCTTACTAAATTAATTCGGGTCTGGAGAGGACATTGATGTACGACAAGGCGGGTACGTATTATATTTTATACGATGTATAATATATATATATATATATATATATATATATATATACTCGTATATATATAATGTAATGTATATAAAAAAAGAGATCTAACGATTCACCTAAAAAGCTGAGCGTCGCAGTCTCCTCCGAAGTTTATAAATGGTTTTTTGGAAACGTCGCGCGTCTTCGTATCCGTTCGGACACGGTATTTTCATCAAGTTTTATCCATACGTTTTTATTACCCGCAATGTGTCGATAAACGTAATCAAATCGTGTGTTTCTAATATTAAATGTCGATGTTACGAAATTATCAAATATAAATAGAATTATATAATTCATAGGTTTTATAAAAATACTCAAATAAAACCGATAGCGTCGTTTTCGCGATGCGATGGGGGTACGCGTATTTTTTTTAAATCAATATACTCGAATTACGTTGACACTTTGTCAACTGAAATAGTCTGTTTGACACAGTGTTACAGTTTAAAATATATCGGAGACGGTGAAAGGGACGATTTTCCAAATAGATTAAAAAAAAAAAACTGCACAAAAAGCTGGTCCCACCTCCCGCACCGGTGTGTTTGACGAACATTTGCCACGTCTTGTGATAATCCGTCAGTGGAGTTTTACAAAAATTCGTCATTTTTCGACACCTGTTGATGATCATCGATAGATGTTGCACGAGTCAAAGGACGGCCGTACCACGTGGTGCGTGTTCCCACACGACTGGGCAAATGTTTTCCAAACACGCCTGTCATTTAGATTTTTTGTTGATTATTGTTATTATAATTTTTTACAATCGACCTATTGTTCATTTGAATTTGTATTATATTTTATAGTTATTTTTTGATTTATTATTGATTGAAAATTAGAAATATTTGCCAAGTACACCAGTAGTGAGGGAGATATTGACCAGCCGAATATTTGGCAGATGTCACATTTGCCAACTACAACAGTCGCGCGTGGGACCGGCTTTATGTAAACTACGATACTTATTGTTGTACACAATAATAATATCATGTCGTATACAACACGGAAATTTATCACGATATGTTATACAAATCACTACGCAACGGCTATAAAACTCACATTTTCACGAATTGAAATAATAATATGTACTTACATGTGTTTTTTCAGTTGTGAATCATATTCTGCAAAGTTGTACTCAAATGACTTGAGATTTCTAATTCTTGTCACCACGTCGAAATTCATTGATTCATTGCTATTTTGATCCATAGGGCGTTTTTTTTTTAGTCATGTTTCGATACCTGTAACGATATCGCGTAGAATTATTATTACACGTACCTAGTAATTTTAAATTTTCAAACAATGGTTTCGCATTCCTATAAATCGTAGCAGTTTTTATCACAGTTATGCGGGTGTATTGCAAATAGTAATAATCGTCACGGTTTTGTAATTTAGTATTTCATTGATTTAATCGCATTTTACATATCGATTGTTTGGTAATGGTTATAACATATTATTATATACGTCCGAATAATAAAATATATTAACGTTTTTTTTTTTATTATAATATTATACCTTTAAAAAGCTAAAAATTCGTTTCGCATCCCACAGAAAAAAGGTGAAACGACGCCCCCGTATTAATCACGTTATATGACTGGTGGAGGGGGGGGGACAGAACTCAAATACACTCTTATCAACCAACGCGGCGGGAACATTTTCAGGATTAGGTATCAGGGAATCCTCGACAGACAACCCTTTATGTTTAGACCCCAAATAATTTTTTCATCTCCACGTTCGACTAATTTCTCCATAATTATACAACTTATGAAAATAGTAGTGTCAAATTAGGTATTTATAGACGCTTAGTGCTTATATTATAGTCTTCTGTTTTGCGTTTTCGACGTTCGACCTAGCCAACGACGAAGAAACGCGCGCAAGCGCCGCACGAACAGGTCAAACGATTTAGCGCAATAATATTATGATTCTTGAGATTGCGTACACCCGTTCTCGAGTACTTGATATAATATACAGACGTATATTTTAACAGCTCGTATAAATTATCACGACGTGTGCGTAGAGGCAGGTACTTGCGTTGTACAAACGTTACGGATTTTATTACTTTTAAATTGGTATTTTATGGCCGCGTATAAATTAGTTTTTAATATTATCAAAACACGTCGATTGAATATAAACGTAGGTGTTTTTGACGCGGTAGAATGAGATTGTAATTATTATTTTTATTATTATTATTATTATTGCTACTACACGCCGAAGAAATCGAGATGTCGTTATTCTTTATATTTAGAGGTATGTTTGTTTATTAATTTTTTTTTTAGTTTTCGAACAACGCCGACGTTCAATTATAAAAATAAATCCGCGTCGAAACTGACGAACTCATAGTATTGTACGACTGAAATGGAATCGACAAAATTATATGACAGCTATCCGTGGTCGTACGACAATATAATAATCGCCTTTGACTTCGGGTAGCCAGTAGCGCGCTGGTTAATAGCGTATTTACACGCAGGCACACGCCTACAACGGAAAATTTTAAGAGGAGGCTTTTTTCTCGTTAAAAATGCTCAAGAAAAAATTTAACAACACAATTATGTTATTCTAAACTTGATGTTCGAAAATTTTACCAGTCTATGCCCCTATAAATATTTTAATTAACTTTGATTTGGATTAACGTATTACATTAAATTTATCGACAAATCTTAATAGAGTATTTGTTTCTCGAAAGCATCGCATAAGAATTCACAATAATTAGATAGACCAAACGATCGTTCGAATATGTAATCTAAAGATGGAAAACCGTAAACACGTCCATGGAAGTGACGAGGGATGCAATTTTAAGCGTTGCACGTACGGGGGATTTAGAAAATCTATTGCGATATTTTACAGCGATACGTGTTGAATTACGAGAAAAACCGTTTCCGAAATAGTCGAATAAAATCCGCGATTTCGAGAGCTGCCCCCGCGAATCGGTTCGTATTTATAGTTTCGAGCGCTTGATCGAAACGAGGGTGGCCGCAGGGGGTATGGAGTGGTATCTCGCGCGTATGACGTAAGCACAGAAATCATTTTCGTTTACCGGTTTTCCGGTTTGATAATAATTATAAGGCGGTGGCGGCGGAGGTACCGGGCACGAGCGTTGATTGAATTTCAATAAAAATGTTTATTAAAAAAAATAAAACAAATAATATCCGGAAGACGGGGTGTGGCGGGAGAGCCGGGCTAGGGGGGGGGGAAATCTCTGCGTTTCTAATCTACACGCGCGTATGTTTTCGAAACGTATTTACTCACATGTATATAATATGTAAAATATACTTATATAAATACGTTATATCGTAATATATTATAATATTATACTACCGCCGATCGATCGGATCGATCGAGACAAGTTAAATTTTTATTTAAATACAAATAATCATATTATTAAATAATAATATACGTACGATCCAGTCAAGGTCGCGTCGTCGTCGTTGCGCTAACGAGTCTCTGAGTTATTACCGTGTTCGCGGCGGCGGCGGCGGCGGCAACTTGCCTGCACGTCGTACACACACTCGCACGCACGCTCGTACATATTATATACATGATATACACGTATAGGAAAATAAACCGGTCAAATTTAATTAAAGACCACGCGTCGTGCGCCGTTGTCGTCCGGGGCAGAGATAGATAGATCTGGTCTTGTGTTGAGAGAGAGAGATACGTGTTGTGTGGGAGAGAGACGGATTATAAGACGGAGGGAGACTTTAACGGAGAGGGAGAAAGAGAGAGCAAGAATCGTGAAGAGACTTTAACGGATAGAGAGAGAGAGAAAGAGCGAGGGAGACGGTGACGAGCAGAACAGTGCTCCGGGCGCACACAAAATGCGCGATCCAGTCGGCGGCGACGGACCCGAGAAGACGCCCATCGTGTTTGTTTTCCGATTATCGCGCGCGGCGTACACATAATATAATACTAGGTACGCGCGTCCGACACTACGTTATTATTAAACGGTTATTTCATCTCTCCCGAGTTTATTTTTCTTTCCTCTCCGAGAGAGAGAGAGAGAGAGAGAGAGAGAAAACGCTCTTCCCCCGACTGTTTTTTATTATTATTTTTTTCTTCACCGTTTCATTATAGTCATTATTATTATCATTATTTTTTTATTTTTATAAACAAATACACACACACACACACACACACACACACACTACATCGGTGCGGTCGAATTATGAGAGGGAAAGTCGTAGCGATTTGGATCTCTCGATCGAATAAATATATTTATTCGATATTATAATATATTATATTTCGTGCGGCAGCGGCGTGTATAACATGATATAATATAATACATATGTAATATTATATTATATCAAATATCGTGAGGTTTAATAATGTTATGTCGATTAGCCGGCTCATAGAAATTCGTAGTAAAAAACGCGCTGCGTGACAGAGAATTCGCGGACGGGGTTCGAAGATAACGAATTATAATAAATTCGGGAGCGCAGTTAAATATTTTTTCAACACAGAGACGCTGCAATCTTTTAATCAATAACATAAGAATATTATAAAAGTCGTTAGTCAATTTAATGTAAACTTACCAAAGTGTAGCTAAATATATTATTATTTTTTTTTTGGAGCCCTGGACAGTTTCCTCTTCTGACGATCGTTGTCTGTAATGTATAAGAACCGCCGCAAAATCACAATTTTTCAATTTTTTCACATGAAAAACATACACGTCATGTATTATACTAGTATTTTTTGGATGGCTAATATATTTTGTTCTCTAAATGTTAAGAAAAACTTAGAAATAAGAGTAGATATAACGCGCGTTTTTTTCTTTTTTGCGATTTACGTGATGGATTTTGTACTTTTTATAGCGCGTTATTCGATGACTCAATTATCGCGCGTTTTAAAATTCATCCGGCGACGGCGAGTCTAATTAATAAATCGAAACTTCTTGGAATGCGCTGCCGGCGCGGCGGCGGAAAACTTTCGCCGACGATGTTTTTGCGAATTTTCAATTTCAACGTCGCCGTCGTTACAATAACGCGATGTTGTGTATATATATATACGTACATATTTACTCGTCGTTACGTGCTGCGTCTTAGTTTTATGAACTCCTCGTCGAACCGCTTGAAAACGTCCAAGTGCTTCTCCATTTTTCTTTTTTTTGTTTTCGGAGCATCATCATCGGACTTTCGACTAATTATGCGAACAAATATACGAGGCTCGCACACAAACCTAAAATGTTAAACAATACATGACGAGCCGCTGCAGTAGGTATAATATAAATATATTATTGAAACGAGAAATTCGAATTTTCCACAAAGACCCGCCTCCTGCGCCAGAGAATTTCAAACAAACGATTGTAAAAAGAAAATATTCGTTATTAATACGACGCGTAGATTTCTGTCGGTTTTCACCTGCACTATATAGGTACGGCCTGCGAATTTCATTCTCGAGCTTTCCCCATACGATATATCCGTTTTTCGCGCGGCACGTCCGACGAATGTTTATTGCTTTATGGCCGAAAACGATTTATTTTCCACCTCTGCAGCGTCTGCCCGTTGCCGCCGTACACCTTTGGGTAAAGGGCTCTTCGGGGCCACTGACCCGACCTCGCAAATCGCCCCGGGGAGAAGTGGCGATTTCGTTTGTAATTTAGAATCGGCAGATATATATATATATATATATATATATATATATCTATTCAGTCAACGCGCAGTGAAAATTAAATTCGTTTCTGTTTCGTGCGGCCAATAAATAGTTCGTTACACACGATTCGATGAGTCGTATCATTTGGCCGGTCTAACGGCGGCGGCGTTTATTATAATTGATTGTGGGCAAATAAAAATAGTAGATATACCTATCCGAATTCAATCGCGTGTTATAAAATATTTTGTACGAATTAAAGTGCTGCCGCGAGACCTACATCTATAATTTAGTCGAACGACCACGTGTAAGTGATACCATTGTCTGTAAAAAAGGGGTATTTTCTGAAAAAAATAAATAAAAAATAATGTATTAATTGTAAATTGAAAACAAATCACGACTAATTAGTGTTACGATATAGGGAGGGGGGATTAAATATAGGTATTTACCCAGGACATTTTTGAATTATCGTTTGCGAATGATTTTTACAAATTGAAAATTTGATTTACGAGTACCTACTAAAATAGGGTAGCCGATTACGATTCAACCCTCTCTTTAAAACAAATAATATTAACATTTAAACTGAATTTATTCGTTATTGATGACCATTATGTATAATTTATTAGTGACACCATCTGTTTATGTAAATTATAATATATATATATATGTGTGTGTAAATATATATATATGGGCTAAAAAATAATCTATAAATCTTAAAAATAAACGAGCAAATGTCCTCGAAAAAACGATGGTTAAGTTGTTCATGAAAAAAAAAATCGTTATGCAGTGAATATAAATTTTGAAGGTACACAAGGTGTTTCGTTATTCCGAAAGTCTATAAATGGGGGGGGGGGAATGTAATAAATTTAAACCGATGGTAAAATTCACATCAAGATTCGAATAAAAAACGTGTATTTAAATTATAATATTAAAATAACATGAATTTCCGATCGTCCTGAATTAATAATTGTGTTCGATGCACTACAATAACGTTTGGATATTTGATATGTTTTTCGTCTTTTTGTCTGTAATTGGGTATAGTTTATTTTTTTCGTTGCCGCTTAAGATCATTATTTTTTAGATATGCAAACCGATCGATAGAATGCAATGATTATCGACGCAGACGCACGTTAATTTTTTAGTAAAATAATCGGTTGCGAAACGAACGTATTGTTATAATTGTATAGCGGTTGCTTTTTAATTCTTTTTTGTTTTTGTCGAGTCAGTGCATAATGTAAGATCGAAAAATAATAGTTTATCAATATATTAATTTTAATATAATAATTTAGTTCGACGTTTTGTTATTATAATTTAAATATGAAAGTATGAAAGTATTAAAACTTCGATTTACCCGAATCAAACACAGTGACACACACACACACACATATATATGTAAATAATTTTTTTTAACTTCATTACCTCATTAAAAACTTACGAGCCGCCACTGATTATAACATCCCCTTCTTCCATTTTTGGGGCACGCCACAGACCCTCGGCTTCGGTACAATCACAAAAAGACACGTCTGCTGGCGCGAGGATCGACTTTCATAGTACCTATTACATTTTGCGCTCGGTATTATTATTGTGGAACACAATATTCGACTGCAAAATGATACGAACAACAATATTGTACACGCGAAACGAGCGAAATAATAGAAGACCCGTCGGACTTAGCCGCCGGCCGACGATTACGCCGCCGCGGGCCATAAAATATATCATAATATTTCCCCGCGATACGTGTACACGGACGAACGATTTATCACAATTCGCTAATCCGTCATAATTAATATTTTCGTATCCAAATAATATATACCGTGCGTGCGATTTGAAAAGGCGGAAAAAATGTATTCGCGCGCGCAATAAAAGATTAATAATAAAAAAAAAATATAATATACGTATAAACATAAATATAAATCACACGAAACGTTTATTTTTTATTTTTTGTCAGCATATTTTTTTCTTACGCTCAAACACGTACTTATTATACAACATATAAGCAACACGGTCGTACGCGCCGATCGATAGCATGCCAAAACATATTATGTACATAATATTATGCAAACGAATATCGTTTCGATCGTTTATCATCCCGACGACGACGGCGGCGATTGCACGTACGAGCGTACCGAGATTGTCGTGGTATTAGTCATGCTTTCCAATAGGTGTTTTAATATTCGGACCGGCCGACGTGAATAATTTGTGCGCACCCTACCTGTATATGTGTACTTACATGTATACAGGATGACGTCCCGCGTAGATCTGGCAAAGACTTTTGTTTCCTTCAATTTCGCCGGGTTTCTTTTTCATTTTTTCGTAATAACCATGCCCCAGAAGTCTTTGATTACGTAACGATAAAATTGCGATTAGCAAGAAAAATATTTTAACTGTAACAAATTTCAAACAAATGTTTAAATATTAATGACGTAATTAAATTATAAAGTTTTATACTCGGACATTTTTTCTAAAAACTGTAGGTATATAGGCACAACTGCAGGTTGATTATTTTTTTAAATTAAAATAAAATTTTACATTTTTCATTTTGAGTTCTTTTTATAACTGAAATACTTAAAAAAATAATACGTTAATTAGAGTAATGATGTAAAACAATTATTTATTTAGTTTTATACTTGTAGGTTTGTGTATATGTACTCGTATATATATAAAAGGAAACGTTCATTTAGAATAGAACTAGAGGTGTTACGTTTGCCAGATTTCCGTGGGACAACCCTGAACGTTTGTGTTGGTTCGTGTACAGAAAGTATTTAAAAAATATTTGTGTAGCGGGAAGAACTGGACTAATGGAGTGAGAAACAATAAGTTACATAGTTACTCGTATTAGGTACCTGGTGTCCGGGTATATGGTCGCTGAAAATAAAACGCGGGATGATTCGGCGCGAACCCTATAAGCCATTTGGCTGCCAGCGAATTTGGCAAATGGATAATCTAACCCAATGGAATTTGTCAGCGAAACGAAATTCAAATATGCGACCTATTAACACGCGGAACGCGTGCAATCGGGCTCATAGGTCAACAGAGAACATGTTGAGTTGGCTGAAAAGTGATTAATTTTTTCAAAGTAATTTCGACCCCAAACCTAAAAATAATCGTGCCACAGTAATTTTGGAATTGAAAACAAACGTTTGATTTACCAGTATCGTGTCATCTTTTTCGTATTTTTTAATAGTTTTGGTCTTATCTTTACATGTAAATTGATGTCATTTCGACTCTGAATCTTTAACATTCTACGTGCCTTATAGTAAAACTGTTATTTGATTTTTCAAAGATTTTGTAATATCAACACAGAGTAATAACAATTATAATCTCTGTATAAAAATATATGTATATATAGTAATTAGTAATATCTACTTTATAATTACGCGTAATGAACACCGACTATGTCTTAAGGTTTTTTTCCTATTTTTTTTTTTTTTTTTTTGGATCGGTTCGCCGCAGTACCCGTCTCGTAATAAATTCAAATAAAAATGTTGTGCTTTTCAGGTTCTGCTAATTGGTGTGTATTTTTTACCGCCCGAAAAAATAGAAATATAGTAAATCTCAGCTCGTTATTATTCGTTTGGATCGAGGGACTCTAAAGAAATTAATTTTAATTAATCGTTCTTTTTTATTTTATTTCATAATTATTATTAATCAGCGAGAAGAAAAATAAAATAATATTCTCAGCGTTTTCTTTGCTAATTTCTCGACAGTTATAATAATTATTTTTGTTTCGTGAAAAAAGAAAAAAAAACCACGCCATTATTGTTACGCGTACTCGGAATACATTAAGTTTAAATTATTTGACAGGTTCGTGACCAAAGGAAAAAAAAAAAATCTGTCGTTAAAACTGTTAATACATTCGTATGCGCATCATATACACTATATAGGATGCACTTTGTTGGTTTGTAATTTTTCAACCGTTTGACTTTACGAACGATATTTCCAAACACCCGGCGCAAAAATAAATCAATATTTATGTACCATATAATTAGATGGAAAATATTTCAGACCCGAACACTATACTCGCGTCTCATTGAACAACAGTCTCTGAATCGTGTAGAAAAAACGGCACAGTCGTTATAAGAAAATAAAATAAAATATAGAAACATTTTTTTCATTATTTAACTCTCGTCGATTATTCGTATAAGTTGTGTCGACGTTTATACAAAGGCTTTCGCGTTGTGAAAGAGTTGAAAAAAAAAAGCAACGTACAAATATTATTTTACTACGATTAATGTTGTAAGAAGACGAGTTACGGAGATATAAAGTCGGGCGAGATATAGCTAGGGGGCGGAGGTCGATATTGACGAATAATTATTTTAAATTTGAATGCAACGTGTTCTACTGCATTGCATTCGAAAAACGATTTCGAGCTGAAGAGGGTTGGGGATGAACGAGTCTCTGTTTCTAAAGAAAGTCTATATTATTTTTAGTAATTTATATTATAATAATTGATAATCTTTATTTTAATTGAAAATACGTCGAAACCTATTCGTAGGCGTGCGCGACCAATAATAGTTGATGCCTAACCTTTTAGAAACAATAATATTATATTATAGCTTTCAAAAATAGTAATTTTTCGCCAAATTATCTTAATCATAGAGAGAAATATTAGCAATTTCGAAAAACGACCATTCATGAGTACCAAATTAATAAATAAATTTGCTACCGGAAATTGAGTACACGTGTACCGATTGAAACACGCGTCTTCCGGTCTAGTTTATAAAATAAAACCTCTAGCTCTTTGCTCCGTTCATAATCTAAAATTATATTTACGAGGAACTACAAAGTATAATGTCTTTCGTGAAAGCTAAACTTTTCGTATATGAGCACCGTTTACTTTTTCTACAACCTGATTGAGCACAGATGCAATTTGAACAATAGGAATAATAAGAAAAAAAAATCAAAATACCACACGACTGAGCACTAGTTTATGCGACGTAGCCGAGCACTTACATTTTTGAAACATAAATATTTTATAAAAGTTTATATTGTTTGTAAAATATAATATATGCCTATGTAATTATTTATTAACGGATTCATAATTTAATATCGTGTGAAAATTTCACGTTTTATACGAGTCAACACAAATTATATCTGTATTGTATCTACAACAAAAATTAAAATTAAATTTATTTACCAAAATGTGAAAATGTTATTTTCATTAATTATTAATATAATTGCATATGCTTCCGGTGTACAAACATTAATTGTAAGATATTTATAGTTTTAAGAAGTCATTTTTTTTTATTCGATAACTTTTTTGAAATTATATTTTGTTCTATTTATCGCGATTACTGGTCTTCACTCGAAACTTATTTTAACCAAGCACATTATAATTATTAAACGATATAAACGAATTGGACATATTATTATTAAATTCTGATGTGAATAACTTAAAAAATTGTAAGCTGTAACAGTAAATTTGCACAAAATCGGTTTAGCAGCGTTGCGTATGAGACAAATAATTTCGCGTGCTCAATCGGGTATCATAGCGCACAATAATATGACTATAATACGTAATGTATTATTATTTTTAATGCGATTGAAGCCGAATCACGTTCGAAAAACTGTTCCAACGATCAAAGTCCGGTTTACTATTATGATATTGAACTTCAAGCTCTCATTAAATTTCACCGAGGATTCCTCAATATTAATATCGTATAAATTTGGGCGGTAATAGTGTACGTTATTATTACGGCGAAAAACGATTGAAAAGCATTTAGTAACAATTTCATTACGCGTGAAATTGTTTATTTTTCTACCTATATATTGTTTGAAATATTTTCTCAATAAGCGCAATTTAATCGAATTTATCTCACGAATCGAGTTTCCGAATCAAACAGTGTAATATTATGTTGAATAATATTTTATTTCGATAGTATTAGAGGGATCGCTCTCTACGATATACTTTATTCTCGTAATAGAATTAAAAAATACCTCAGAAGCGCAGTGAAATAAATAAGTATTATATATAATATCGTTCCGAGGACATAAATTAAACCAGTGAAAATCTTTCGATACATATTTATTTGTTTACGCCGCGATGGGTATGGACTCGAATATTATATTATAAAGTAGAAAATTTCAACTGAATTAGTTAAGTCAATAATAAAAAAAGAAATAAGTGCAAAAACAACGTCAATAATAATATCAATGTGAAAAAGTGTCCCCAGACTGTGCTGAGTAGAGACTGCGGCAAACGCTCTGCGGATAACTGACGGTCGTACCTATAAGAAATATGTCGGAGTGGGAAGATTGAAAGAGGGAATGATTTTTTGTTGTTGTAAAGTTGATGTGAACTCTCGAAAAGATGAGTCAATCGAGAGCATCCAGAGAGCCATCGAGATAAAATAGATGAAAGAGAGGTCAGCATTAACTCGGCGGAAATTTATTAAATAAAAATATCATTAAAAAGTTATATTACTAATAAGACCCGGCGGCATGTGCAAATAATCCCTTGTTTGGAAATACTAATTCAATCATCAGTAAGTTATAGATAGTTTATAAATAAATCGTTATGTATTTATTGGTATATATATACAAATAGATTGAATGTTTAAGGTTGACTTTATGTGAGGACGAACCGCGTGGAAAATTTATCGATCACAGAACTTATTTCGTATTTAAAATTTAATATAATTATGCGCATAAGCATACGTCGGGGGATAGTAGAAAGTAGGCGACTATAATCCATGTGACAATTTAAGAGAGAAATGCACCTTGAGTTTTTTATAATAGAGAAATTGATATTGTCGAAAAAACAAAAAAAAGAATTATTTGTAATTTTCAATGTTATTATCGGCCCATATTGATGACTGCACATTTATCGCCTACCATAAAAACCGTTTGAATCAAACATAGACCATTGAAGGCGGTTGTGCAATTTGGGAAAAACTACTGGGGTAGCGGCAAATTGTTCCGGAAATAAACGAATCGTTAACACATTTTTAGTAAAATAAGAGATTGACCTGTTTTAAAACTGTAAAATAACTCGTTTAACTGGCAATTGGGTACTATGTATAGAGTTATAGACAAATAATTAATTATTATAAAACTAAATTTAAAAAAAAATCAATTATCTTTCTTTCATTTTTATTATAATTATTTTTAATTATCGATCAAAAAACAAAAAATATGATTTTACTAACTCGTGGAAAATGTTGTGGTACCCCATCTGTACCCCATCTATCCGGTGCCTATGACCTATCATATACTACCTAATACCTATACTATCCGTCTATAGACTGTAAATAAATATAATCGGTACTACTTACGGACTGTCGACGGGTCGCTGTTGAGGTTCAATGTTCGTATTGGCTTGTGAAATTAAAGTAAGCGGTAACAGATACAAAACTCGCGATTAAAAGTTTGATTAGTCGTGTTGACGAGATAAACGATAAACATTGATAACATTTATTGAGTATTACGGAGAAAAATAAAAAAAAACCGCAACGTTAAAACCGAGAAGAACTTTCCGAACGGCTGTCGACACTAGACTGATCACACTGTGCATTATGTAAGCTGCTGTACTTTTGCGCGTCCCTCGATCGGTATCGGTTGGATTGCGCACGCAGCTCGGCTGTTATTGGTCGGGTGCACCCACGCAGTTTTGGACGTGAACATTGACTTGTTCCGATTTCACGTAAACACACTCGTAATAGTTATTTGTATTATTACTATTACTATTGTTACATAATTATGTACTCGTAACGAACTATCTTATCTATATACGTATATTATAAAATACAAGCCCTTTTTTTTTTTTGTATGTACGCGAATATCTCGAAAAGTATTCGGTAGATTTTAGTACGGTTTACACTAATAGATTGGCCAAGTCTCGGGGAAAGTTATAACGTATAGTAAGTCTCAAAAATTCAACCCCTAAGAGGGTTTAAAGGGGTAAAAATGGTAAAATTAGAAAAAATCGTCTAGCCGAACCGCTGGAGCTTGGGTCAATAGTTTCGTTTTATATAGTAGAGACCCCTGAACAAAAGATTTTCCTAAATTCAACCCCTAAGGGGGTTAAAAGTGGTAAAAGGTTTAAAATTGGAAAAATCGCCTAGCCGGAACTGCTGGAGCTTCGCGTATGAAATTTGGTCATTATTTTCGTTTAATATAGTAAACATCCCCTAAGAAAAGATTTTCCAAAATTAAATTTAAATATTGTCGATGTGAATGTTTGTTTTCAGTGACTTTAAAGTAGTAATTTCAACTTAATAAAATGACGAAATAGGAATAGGTTTACCTGCTTTGAGAGGTAATTAGTTTCTAATTATGGTATTCTCATGTCATAATGGCGTTTACAACAATACAACTACGGCATCATCTATCATAACTGGATTTATATAAGAGCAATTTATTGTAGCTGTATAAGTGTTTAACATTCTGAAACAAATGAAACTAATCGGTTGTCTTTAAAAAAAACTACAGCGCACGCACGCAACAACGAATATAGAAATATTTCCGACGACGACGATTCAAACAAGACTGAAACGATAGGGAATGATTACAGAAAGTAGTCGACGACTATTGTCCGAATCGATTTCACCTCGTTATTCCCATTGTATTGCCAGGTAGTAGTAGGCGACGTGACGTAATAATAACCGTATTTATTTTGTTTGTTTATTAAAATTTCGAATATCGCTGTCATTAAATATGACGAACTAAGTTTTCACGATTATTTTCATATAGCTTTTTATTCAGCGATTCACCACTTAATAGGTCGAACAAAGACAAATCACAAACTGGTAAAAAAATTATTCGAAAATTTGAGTTATCGCAATACTTATTTGGCATTATTTACTCGACAAATTTAGCTCAGAAACCGTCCCGATTGTTTTGCTCCTCAAGTCGCCACTGATTTTATTGTTTTAAGTTAATGGACTGTATACTATATTTTAATGCACGCGTATGCAACAGAGTTTGCACTCTGTTCGAAAAAAAAATGTTCACGTTACACGCCCACGATAGCGTCGTATTGTTTTCGTAAACATCGACGGCCCTTTGAAATCATTACTATTGTTATTTTTTTTATCATCATCGTCATCTTCATAATCATCGACGCGTAGTTTGGTTACTGATATTTTTTTTATTTAGTTCTTATATCATATTCGTGTTATTGTTGAATTCGTACGCGTAGAGTAATTTCAAAAATGTATCCGCTCGAATTTCACGTCGACTTGTGTACACAGAACACAATGCACGCACACATATTATAATATAAATGTACTGTTAATATTACGTACGGATACCGCGAGAATTAATTTTAATTAACGGAGAATGTTCTTTCGAGATGCATTATAATAATACCGACGACGACGTAGACGACGTTTACCTGGGCGAACCTTAATTAAAGAGGATAATACCAATTAGACCAATTGTTTAAAAAACACGCGCGCGATGAATTCGCCGCGGACCTAAGGATGGCTAAACTCACAAGTGAGTGTCGAAGGGAAAAAGTGTCGACTTCAACAATAATTATATGGTTAAAATCGATATAGCGCCCGGGCTGTTTACGTTGTTTACAAAAAAATAAAATAAAGCCGTAGAATTTGCGCACGTTGCACGCGCGCTCGCTGCTTATTCGTCGATTGATGACTAGATAGTCGTGTGTGTTTTCTTTTCTTTTTTTAAAGTTTTTAACGAAAATTAAAATTCGAAAAATTACATAGAATAATTTAGCCGATGAAAATTTCGGTACTTTGGAACGATTCGAAAGTGATCGATCTCAAAATTGTCGTTTTAGGAATTTAAGTCGACCGCGATCAACCAACTATAATAGCAATAAAAACGATCGTTTGTTTCAGTATTTTAATACTTTTTCTGACACTAGTAGTTGTGGTTTTAGTGTGTTTAATTGCAGTCTCGAGTGTATTATAATAATAGTCAAACGAGAGATCAATAATTATAATTAAATTATCGCGTTGGTTTTTCATCGTGTTGATTATGCAATTGGTGAGTTTTGAAGATGTCTGAAAATTTTTCTCACGCGAGAAGACGGCAAAAGATATAAAAAAAAACCCTCTTATTACAAATAATGGCTGCTGGTAATCATCGCGTTTCGGCTCGCTTTTTTTTCCCTCTTCGCGCGACTCGATGATTTATCATATTGATCTCGAACGCGTATTCATAACGACTTATAATAACGACGACGACGGTGAGAACTAGACGGACTCCCAACACCCATTTCGTACTTTTTTTCGCGTTTAATTACACCGCACGAGACTGATTTATTTGCGCGCGCGCGCGCGTTAGTCGCCGGTGCCGTTATTATTATTCGACGTTCGACAACGCGTCCGAAAAGTTAATTCGTTCTACAAGCCCCGTCGAGACAGATAATAGGCGTGTAGGTTATGTTACATAGCTACTCTATTATAGAACAGCGGCTCGAAAGTATTTCGTTTACGGTTTATGACAGGTTCGGCGGCCCTCTCTTGCGGTCACACGAACCCGTTGGATATTTTAATCTTCAAGTTTTCGAGCCGAACGTATTAATTTCGATTTTTTTTTTCTCTTCGATGAGTCAAAGGCGTTATCGGTCTTCGCATCCGTTTTCGATGGATTAATCACTGGGCAATTTCACAGATCAATTACATAATAAATAAATTATGACTTACGTTTTTTCGATGCTCTCTTAGTTTTGCACGTGTGTTTTTTCGAAGCATACGGACCGGCGCGGCGGCGGCGTGAAGGCAACTGATTTATGTTTTGTATGTTTTGTATGTTTTTTTTTTCAAGAGGCGAGGTGCTCTTTAGTACGTTTTTCGACACTCGAAGGTCACTTTTAGTAATTTCAGATGCCATTTTACACACCAGTCGAGAGGTAAATCGCGGACTCACGACGCTCTGCGTCGCATTCGCGTGTTTGTTGATTGTAATTATTTTTTTGAAGAAAAAAACTATTCAAGTCATCTCAACGACTTTAAGGGTGTTTATTTTATGTTTTTAAACTATTAATCTTCTTTTTTCTCTTTTCTTTCGTCATCTCTCCCATCTATTTGGGGTCGACCACCCTAGTCCTCAATTTCCACTTAACTCGGTCGCTCGCGTCCTTTCCACAAACACCAGCCATTTTCATATCCAAACGCCTCACACAATCTCTTTTTCGGCCTTTTTTTTCTCTCCCTCTTTGCTTCCATCATGTACATGTCCTCTAAACAATTAATCGTAATTATATTTAAGAGCGTTTTTATGGGTTTTTGAGGGCATCAACGCGCGCGCTCTAATCGTACCGCCACACAACAAATAATAATAAAATCTCGTTGGAAACCGAATCTCGAGGCCGACGAGATATAACCGCAGGCACGTTTTTATTCTCGTCGTTGCGACGCAAAACGAAAAAGGCACGACAATTAGGAAAACGTGAAATGTACAATTTTTATTCAAAACACATATTATAATAATATTATTATGTACAGTGTTTTCTGCTACGAATACAATACATTATAAATATAATATAAATAGATAATAATATAAATATAATTTAAATAATAATTTGCACTCGCACGAACGATAAAATAATAATATTATCACTTAAAATTTACGTATACAGTAGTTGGTTTCTTTTTTTCGTATATAAAGGCAGTATATAGTATAATAGAGGCAAAAACGTCCCGTACATTATATACAATACAAATATTTGGCTTAGAAACGATAATAATACACGATAAAATCAAACATTTTATATATATATATGTAAAAAAAAAAAAAAAATTAAAAAACACATTATAATAATAATTATGACTTATGAGTAGTTATGTAATAATATATTGCACGGCTTTGGCGCGAAAGATTCGCGTGTTTTTATTCGTTTTAAAAAGAAAGGAAAAAAAACCACGAGTTAAAGTTATCCGCATAGGTATTATGGTACAATCATTCGGTCGAACGAACGTTGTATTTCCGTTTAATGTTTTTTTTTTCTTTTTTTTTTATTACATCTATTCGTTATATAATTACACGGTACAAAATGGGGTTCCTTAACGCTAACACAACAACAACGGGGGTAAAAATTGTATTTATATTTTTCTATACACAATACTTAACCGCTACGACTAGTATATCATACGCTTTTCATACGCGTCTAAAATATTTTTCAA
>OX402532.1:11086088-11109794 GCA_948098885.1 Drepanosiphum platanoidis
AAACGGAGCTTTGCGAGCGTCCGTGGAAGAACGCGTCGATGATTCGACGATTCAATATTGGCCGTCACCTGACCTCGTTGCTGAGAGTGAATTTTTTTCATACAGCTTCGGACGCAAGAGGTAAAGTTTATGCGTGTTTACCATTATCTCAAGATCTAGATGATATCGAAAAATTCGAAACCCGGGCCATACAAGACATAAAGTTACAGAAAACGTTTCAGAAAAGAATATCCAAAATACAGATGTGTGTCGGGCACGTGTAGGTGTATGGGGCCATATATTGAATATTGAACGTTTGATCAGACTTCATTAAAACTCGATTATTTCTTACTTCATCGCCTATGTTTTAATAGTTATAATTTTTAAAATCTGGTGAAGATATTTTTGAATCACCCTGTAGTTCGGCTCTTGTCGGGTCGTTTCGAGCCGCGGTAGAGTAATGGTCGAGTGGGGTGGCGACAGCGGCGGCCGGTGTTGGTGTATACGTTTAATTTGACAACACGTTCGTTGTTTTTTTTCTTTTTTCATCCATCTCTTTCACTTTGACTTTCCGGCCCCGTATACGCATCGGCGACGGGTACCGTATATTCATCCACCACTCTAGGCGTCCGCGGGGCAATACAACGTTATTATTACTGCTATACGACGACGGAGTACCACTATTATTATTATATATATATATATATATATATATATATATATATATATATATGTATCTGGGAGATTTCGACTGCGTTTTTCGACCACGCAATAACGTGTGTAAAGTATACAGTGTAAAATAAAAAGGTTTTTATATATGGTTTTCGGGTCGTTTACAGGCGAACGCGCGCCCTTTATTCACGCCGAAGGTGTAAATAAATAAACGTACACAATAAATATCGAACAAACACGAGCGCACACGTCTTGTCTCTTCGTGTAAAAAATATATTCGCGAGGAATTTCTAACGATTTTGCTCGTCTTAAAATCGTTTGGCGTGACTCATAATAACGGTTTTGATTCTCCAAGGCGGAAACTTTTTTCTTATTTTCCTTATCGCGATTCTTTGGCGTGTTTTACGAAAACTTCACTTTTCAACGGACTGCATGATATATCGTCGTTTACTGTGTACATTTGCATAATCTGATAACCATATATGATACATGTTTCAGAAGTTATACGACCGCAGAATAATGTGAAACTAAAACTATATATATTATATATATTTTATCCAATTTAATAAATACGCTTGTTAAAAACTGCTGAAATCGTTTGTAATGTATGAAAATAAATACACAAAGAACAATGTGACACTTGGTGTGGGACAACAGAGAAGGCCATACGTACGTTTGTACTGTGTATCGAATGAAAAGTAAAATTTGAATAATAGCAGCGGACTAACGAAATGTAATAAAAGTGTTGGTACGGTCTTATTTAACATTGTCGATTTGTCAATATGAAGATAATATTTATTTTTATATATTGTTAAGAATCCACGAAACGTTCTGCTGTCCGGTATAGGCATTTCGCACGTGCCGCACACGGAATACGGATCGTGTGCAGACATTTGTCCGTCTGTTTTATTATTGTTGTTACTTTTTTTTTTTTGTATTTTCAGTATAGAAGAAAGCTGCTCTCCCCCGCGATAATCGCGTTCAATACCATACATAATACCATCACTCGATCGTACCGGTTTCAGCTGCACACAAGCTTTTCATATATATATATACGAATATATAGGCGTGTTAAACACATAAGGTACTATATTACATAAATAATATATTTTATTCGGACAATGTCTCGTGCCATGTGTATATATATATAAATAACGTTGGGCGCGAGTGATTGATTTAGTGGGAACCCTTTTCTACGCACGACCGTTTACATTAAAATATTGTTTTGGTATATATGTGACACATTATGCCCGAAAACGATGTTTTCACTACATATGACCAAACACATGGACGATAATAATCTCGGGGTGTACAAGCGAACGGTGCCGCGCACGCCCCGCGCGTACTTGAAAAAGGCACCTTTTATCCTAACCCTTTAATCCTGCTATATACGTATTATATATATATATATATATATGGAACGTTTATATAAACTGATGTATTCAGACATTAATTTGACCAATGCCCCGAGGCGCGTCCCTAAGGGTTGGACGCAAATCAAATGCAAATTGAATGTTAAACAGCAGCATTTCAGAATTATTAAACTGTCTGCAGCCCGTCCCGACACTGCGTAAACAGTTTTAAATCTCTCGGAAAAATAACTTTTTATTTTTATTCCAAAGACCGACATCCTCCAAGTCATAATATATACGCTATGCGCATTCACATAAATTATAATAGGTATTGTGCAAAAAATCAAAATTGTTTCGTTTCTTTTTTCTATTTTTTTATTTTCATTTTGCCGTGCGGATGTTTTCAGAAGCATTCGATTTTGCAGGCGTGATTTTCACGTGTGTCGTTTACAGCCGACTACGTGCGTTTTTATCATGAAATAATATGGATTTTGATTTTCGTTTCATATCGGAATACTATTTGATGGTGTGATAATTATTTTATGACGGTCAACAGCCATGGACGCAGCTTTTATTTATTTTAAACTGTATGTGTTATAAATATACGAGTAAATCATATATAAATAAGTATAAAACTTATCGCATCCGAGCGAAAGCTTAATTTATTATTAAATATAATATGAGTTAAATAAACATCACACGAATACACTATACGGAATGTCATGTTTTTGTGAATTTCATGTTTACACGCGAGTCCCATCATTTAAATCTGTGTTAATACTAATGTTCTTTTTATTATTTAAAACAGGAAGCAACAGTTGCAAATTTTCATTGTTCCGTTGGTCAGCTTATGAATAATTTTTCAAATGCAAATGCAAAGAAAAAGACGTTTTACCAGAAGGTTAGTAACTAATTTACAAATAGCTCTAAATATAAATCCAGTTTTACCGCTGCATGTTAAATAATACCGAACATTTGCGGAAAGCTAAAACTAAAAAAGTGTTTTAAAATCATTTTTTTTTCTATTTAACTCGAAAGCATTTTAATGTAAATTTCGAGGGCTACGCGTCCCTCAGTACCCCCGAATCGCGCCCACGAGTCTTGACGTTTTATGATTTTTAATTTACCTATACACAATACGCATGTATTTATGTAACGCGTATAAAATGATTACGTCGCGGTCGGATGAATTCGTCACCGGAGGTTTTCAAATAATGTGGTTTATTGATTTTAATCGAATTTGTCGAACATAATATACCCGACGGGGCCGGGGAGGACGACGACGACGACGACATCGCGTTCGCTCGCTGTTTAGTATCTGTCAATCGGACAATTGGCTCGGCGCTCTACTACGGCGGAGGCGGCGTGGATGTCGCTGCGAGTCGATGATTTTATTATGTTGTTAAACACGGTCGCATACACTCGGTGTTACGTTTGTGTACGTACATAATACACGCGGACGTACAGGGTGTCCACCGAAAAACCATTCGTCCGATTAAAAATAAACCATAATCGTTAGAAAATTTGAACAATATTATTAAAATTGAAATAAGTAATTTATGTCAGCAGTTGCGTCGTGTTCGCGTTACAATGATCTGAACATAAACTGCGTTTTTTTTTTTTAAATTATATTTTATTATTATATTTTTTATTTTACATGTACCAACCTCGTGAAAGAAAAAAAAACAAACTGTACAAGGCTCGGAGAGTGGCGGTCGGCCAAGGTAGTAATTTCAGTTTTTTCTCGACTAGGACAACCGCTCGTTGATTTTGAAATGTTTTTATTTGACGATGATTTTAAAAATCAGATATGATCATTGTTTTTTTTTTTCAAACTTGAAGTCGAGCTAAACCGCCGGTCCAGTGCAAGTGCACGAGTTCTTATTTCCACCAGAAATAATGCCACCGAGCCCCACAAGGGCTTGGTGTCTCGCCGTGAAACGGTCGGTCAGTCCAAGTCGCATGAACTACGGCCGGTTTGAGATTTATACTGAAATCAAACGAATCTCTTATAGGGACACACCCTGTATAACGAATAAATAAATATATATATATTTATTTGTACGCGTGTTGTACATTTACACCGACCGCGGTGGAAAACGCGTTGGCCGTTCGTCAAAGTTCGCGGGGTCGGGTTACTGCGTCTGCAAAACCTCGATCGATCCCGTAGGGGCAAAACGTACGAGTACGCGCGATAATTGGCCTTGTTCTTCGGATTCTCATCCCTCTGCCTCTGCGCGGGTCCTCATGGGAGAACCGTCATCGCCCCGCCGCCGCCGGCGTGTATTCGCCGGTTGTATTATGTATATTACATCATAATGTACAGTGACGTTAATCGTTTTAGAACTACCCCAAACGCGCGTTGCTAACCGTTCATTAATGACGCGGAAAAGGGGAAGATATATATATATATTATATATACTACGTAAATATAATATGTATCCTTCGTATGTGTATATTTGGCAAAACGTGTAAAGTAAAAACAAAAAAAAACTCGACGAGCATGTTTATAATATTTGTATCATCGTGTTTTATTTCATTTTTAAGACGAAAACACTACAGCGCTGACCGTATATTATCACGGTTCGGAATAAAAACAAAATATGCAAAACGTAATTACTACAAAAAAACGGACTTGAGGCGCGATATTTTTCACCGACGGGCTCCGAAAAGAGCAATCGCGATCGGTTGCTGTTGGTCGTGAGTCAGATACGAAATCTTGTTTGGTCACCGCGTCGTGTCTAATATATTTTTGCCGGAATCCGTTGCACGAAGAGCACCATCACGGAGGTAAACTAACGACTTCACCGCGCTTTCAGTATATCATAATGCGTATAATATAACAGGGGTACTATTTTTTGGGTCACGAGCCAACATTTTGAGATCAAGAGATTACGATTTTTTTTCACAAAATAGAGGCACGTGACAGGGTTAATACGTTGAAATGGGGGAGGGGAATAAATCCTTTATTTTAGAACGGTTCTCGATATTTTTTTCCCAAGTACAATTATTAATAAACCACTATATTCTATGAGCAACCGATTTATTTTAAAATTCTCTTTTCGCCAAACCACGCTTTTTCCCCATCACAGAGCAAAACAAAGTTTTTAATCTACATCGTAAGCAAATACTTGTTAAATAATAAGAAATAATAATAAAAAATAGGTATAGATACAAGCAATTTAATACGATAGCGTAATTAAAGATATTATTATTTATTATATGGGGAGGATGATGGTAGCCTGCTCGCGGCCCTCCCTGCATATGCTATTTTAAACGTGAAAGTTCTTACAGACTGAAACGAAATAGCATAACGAATACCATCCTCACCAAAGCGCTAATTCCCAGCATTTTTATAATATTGCCATACGATAAATTTATTATATCTATACGTGGTCACGTTATCTCACGTTGAAAAATAAATTAAACTGTTGTTTTTTTAATTAATCATTAAATATCATGATTGGAAAATAAATAATTATGGTTCTTTCAAAAATCACTTACACATATTTACCATATTATTATGAATGACAAAACAACTTGTATACGGGTTTTTTTTTCTATTCCGTTCCGCAAGTGAAAAACTACAACTGCGATGACATTAAAACCCATTTTGTTACATCTATAATATATATAATATATAGGTCATCTTTAAGACGTATAACTTCTGTAAACTCAGCTTTATAGAGATGAAAATATTGTTTGAAGTTTCTTAATGAAATTGACGATTTCCGTAATCATTTTTGGGCTTGTCAAATTAATGTTAAAGGATTAATTTTACCGTGAGAAAGGATTAAGGCGATAATATTATTATTTTTTTTAAATTTGCAACTTAATTTTAAATTTTCACTTTCTATCGTGTCCAAACCGTTTCGTTTGTTAAGAATAATGAAATTAGCTGTTATTAGATCACATTTGGTTAATTTATGAATAATGATTAGAATTACAGGAAAATATTTTATTTTTATTATTTTTCAAAAAATCATCGTTTTTACAGTTATTGGAGTTATTTAATTAAATTGAAATTCAATAACAGTTTATTTTCGAATGATATAAAATATAAAATTTACTCATCGGTATTCAGGAACGTAATCGTTTAAAAAATATCTTTCGTTACACGCTAGTCGTTTTTGCTTGTAGTTTGAAATGATTATAGTTTATATTAAAATAATAATGTATATATTTTTTTCCAGATGTGTACAGGCTATTCAAAATACTATACACACACACACACACACACACACATGGCACATGGATTTATATTATAAATATCTTTATTAGTTTAGATAGGTATTGGATTATGATTTTTTAGAATATCGTTTTTAAAAATATCAAAATACTTTTATAATTTTTACAATTGGGTAACTAAAATCCCATTTAGGTATGGTAAAAAGAGTATACGATTGGCGATTTCAATGATGTGATGTGTTCAAAGACTGTTGCGAACTGTGCTCTCATGAACTCGTACAGTCGCGTACTCGCCGGGCGTAATATCACAAATGTCAATTAGTGTTTATTACTACTCTGAAAACTCTCAATTCGTTACAGGTACCCACTACGTAACGTATTATGATAACATACTTGCTTAGGTTAATTTAATATCTAACCACAGCGCTTTGGCGTGGTTATTGTCAGCTTTAATTTCCCATCACGAATTAAAAGGTTTGCGCGAACTATTTAATCGCAATCGCCGTAGTATATTTGTATTGTTTTTATATCTATATGCTCGGAGTATTATTTTACGCCGAACACAATATAATATAATAATATACCGACTTCAAAGTCATCGTTTTTGTCGGCTAAATAAATATACATGACGTATATTACGTATGCTCGTCATTACATTCGTATTTGTTGCTATATTATGCGCGCCACGGTAGGTCAGCCATTTTAGGTTTATTTACACACACATACACACACAAACACATATATTATATATTATATTATATATTTATGCGCACATGTGTGTGTGTGTGTGCATTTTGATGTTGGTCGGTTGTTTTGGAGATGACGCTCCGGGGCATAATATGCATGTGTGTGTCTGCGTATGTGTGTTGTGCAGTAATGACTGTTGAAAGCTGCTAATTTGCGGGGGCGTCGACGCGACGAGCCGGTGGCCCGTGTAAATGGGCCGAAGGGATAGCTTAATCACCGCGTGTATATGCCAGCGACCCTCCGAATTATGACCAATTTAATGATCGGTTAGGCCAGCGCGACGCCGCCGCGCCGCCGTGTTAACGTGCAGGCAGTCGGGTTTTATGTATATAATATAATATATTTATATATATATATACATATGTATGGTTCGTATTGACTGTATTACGGTATGTCGTATGTATAAAATATACATTAAACACGTATGCGCGCATACAGGGTGGTTATTTTGTCGAAAAAAAATGCACCCGACGTCTATATATAAACATAATATAAATATGAAGTCTCGCGCGTTCGATCGCGATAAATTTAAAAAAACGTAATTCGATAAATTCTCTAACGTGTGTTTAGGATTTCATTGTTCTCAGTAGTAAGTTGTTTATTCACCGTATCTCCCGAACCCTGCGAGCCTGCGTATTTGTTTTCACCGTCAGATTTTCGTCGTCCCGGTGCTGTTTTATTTTACTGATCGTCTAAAATTTACTAAATTAAATAAAAACCGTATTCGACCGAAATTGGCTACTTCCCTTAAAAACATGTCATCACTGTGCGTGACGTTAAATATGTTCTATATCGAATGGATACCGTACATTATGTTTAATGCGTAGTTATTATGCCGCGTTTGAAATTAAAAGTTTTAAAGTCACAAAGGTACACGAACGAGAAACGTTTTGAGACTCGTGCTTATATATTGTTATGATTGTATTTACTTCATGCGAAGTGTTCGGAAAAAAAAGAATAAAAATCGTAATATCATTTTTATTTTACCGATTTACTTTACGCTAATAGAATCGCCCTGTATATATAGGTACATGCTGTATTATGAATCACTCCCGCGCCGCGTCTGTCTATGGTTCGTCTTCAAAAGACCTACAACAAACGCGCGAACGGACGGATTACATTATTGTTATTTGCAACGGCGGCGTTCGTGTACAAAAGACACAACCACAGACATGTGTTTAAATCTTCAGGAAGGATTAGGAAAATAAATAGATAAATACTGCGACGGAGAACTTCTCGGTTCTCGTAAGTTGTAATTGGTACGTCTGTTTAATTGCGGCGAATTTCAAATCATTACGTATTGCGTTTTCGCAATGTTGTTTTGTAATCGACAAAACGCAAAGACTACTGTCGACTTCTAAACTGTAAACAATTTTTCATTTTGAGATTAATCTAAATTGATAATAATTACAACTATAATATAAATTATAAATATAACGCGGGATAGTATAGTATCGGCATCAGGGGAACTTATAATGTGGATGATATAACGATATATGCTAATTGCATTTCCGTCTTGGAGTTCTAAAACAATACTTTTCAAGCACATTATTTATTTCATATGTCATACTTAGAATCAAAGAAAAATTAAAATTTTATTTTGAAATGTTGTTTTCAAGTGAATGTTTTCTTTTGATAAATTTTGAAATTTTTATTCTAATGCGCGCCTTAGTTATACAATAATATATTTTTCTATTTTATTTTTAATAAAATTAAACTATAAGATACGAACTATAACCTTTTTATATTTTCTATAATATTAATTTGTTTCTTAATTTACAAAAAATAAAAATCAACTGTCCATTTATTTTTCACCCTCTTTCATCAGCCCCGCAGTCTATGCCCATGACTATATATTCGTTAAAGTTAGTAAAATGATGAATGGTATATCAAGTATTGCGTATTAGTTTTCTTAATAAATATTGGATAAATATCGATCCCCATAAAAAGAAAAAATTGTCAGAGGCCCCGAAATAAGTGACGTCGAGATTGCCTGGGAATACGATTTTTTGAAATATTTTCACGTATTTATCTTATTTATTAGGTTTGTGAAAAATACATAGGTTAGCTGAATTTATACACAGGTATATATATATAAAATGATTTGTAAAATCCGCATGCACCGTCATCATAACATTATAAACATATATACCCGTAGGTAGATTATACAGGCGTATATTTATATTTATATTATAATAAAAATAGGTTCGGTACGAGATATGAATAGAACGCACAATAAGTTGAATATTTATGGCTTTGACGGGTGTGCTGAAAATTACATTATTTCTGTGCAATCAAAAGGTTTTCGAGCTCTTGGCGATTTTTTCCCATAAACGTATAGATAATTTTTAACAATGCCGAAGGATTAATCTTTGACAGCGCGCCGTGGCCCGGTCTCTTTAAAAGATTGGATTAGCTCGTATTTTAAATCGGAAACCAGCTCTAATTTCTATTGTGCCTTCGACGGAAGGTATAAATATATGATTTCCGGATGTGTCTGTGTATCGATAATGTATTCTCTCGACGAGCCCGTTCAAAGACACTAATATAGAGATATATCTACGCTTTCACATACGCAGTCACATTGATAATTAAATATATCGATCTCGCGCGATGCGAACGCAAATAATATAGTGCATACGAATAACGGGTCGTCGAAAATAGTCAAACTAGCTGTATATTTATATAGACATAGGCGCTAGTCTCGTCGTTTCATAAAGAAAACATAAATATTTTTAGGTAATAATAACTAATGTTACATAATATTATTAACGACGGAGTTATAAATTATTTTATATTATCTGTTGTTATTTTTTATACAATATGATAATACCGAATCCATTCGTCCGTCGTGGTTCAACGTCCATTATGATGTCAAAATATAATTTGTATCACGTGACTTGCGCTCACTAGTATTCATTATGTTATGTATAATATCATATCATATCGTATATTATATTACTTTTATGCGGCGCAGGTTCGTGATTTCGATCTTCTAGTGGACCATCACTCGTGACCAATTATATATATATATATATATATGTGACTGCCTGTACGACACGCTGCGAACATATAGACGGGCAGGAAATATTGAAATCGAGACACGTTTCCCACGTAGAAGAAGGAAAAAAAAAATGTTTTTAAATTGGGGCATTTATACGCATAATACACAATGACCGCGGTGAAAAAAATCACGTATAGTACGCTGAAAAAGATAATAATAATAATAATAATAAAAAAAAAAAAACTCGTCTAAAATTAAAGAGGGTCGCGTACGAGGGAGGAAACGATATTGTTGCAATGACAATTGATTGTATAATTGAGTGGGTTCGCACACGCGCGCTCGCATATACACGCTCGTCGGATCCCATTTCCGTAACGGGTTGCGCTAAATAGACGGATCCCGGAACTGTGTTGACATGCGTCGGTGGCCGGCTACACGCGACTTAATATCGTAATATACTACCGTACACATATTGTGCGCGCGCGCGCTTTCCGAGCACACAATGGGCTCGTAATTTACTGTTTCGCGCGTGAAAAAATACCGTGTCTTGTCCCCGTTACCGAAAACATGTGAAAAAAAATACACTCGAATCTCTACGTCGCGTCGTATGAATGCATGTTACGTACGGTGTATATTAATACGATAACGGCGATATTATTGTTTCCACGAACGCGATCGGATCGCAATTGAACCCGTTGACATATTGTACACTGTAATGACTGTAATTATCGAGGAGTGTAATGTTTAAGGAGATCGACGCGTCGGCACAAGCATCAAGACTCCCCGCGGTCGTGTCCCGGAGCTGGCCGGACTTCTTAAAGTGACCTCTGCCCTCGAACGAAAAATAATTATATAATCAACCGTCTGCAGCAGAAGAACCAGACTGCGACGTACCCTTGTAAATGTCCGTGACGCTAGATGTCAACATCGTTAGACGGTCTCGCCGCGCGAAAGCTCACGACGCGAAACAATAGTCAGGTATTATTAATTATTATTATAAACGCATTTTGGCTTCGTTCAAAAAAAAAAAATATATGGTATGGTGGGAAAAATAGCGATACGGTTCACGTTGAAAGAGAAACTCGTAATTTTATAAATATTTATAATGATTTCGATTTACTCGTACTATAATCGTTTTATACATTGTTCTTGCCACCTTTACACTTGAACGGATTCCGAGAGGACCCTTCTCTTAATTCCGTCTTATTATACATTGTGCGCCGGAACCTTTGTTTTTGCACGACATTTATTAGACAACAACATGTTTTTTTTTATAACAATTCGAAAAAAATGTTTGTCGCGCAAAAACGATTCAGACACGCGAGCGAGAATAGTTTTTCTACCTTCGTATAATACTATTGATGTTTATTGTAGTAATATGCGTGTTTAGCTCCTCGTCGTGATGGCAAACATGTATGACGTCTTCGCATCTCTCTCCGGGAAAAAATCATCACGAATACCGGCGACTCGCTGTACAATAATCATACTTGCCGCCGGGACAACGGAAAAAAAAAAACTCTCGTATCTACAGGTATCTACCATACACAAAAACCACGCGGTCCGCCAAATCCAACATACATTTATTATTATTTACAGGTCGTTTTCGAGTGTTTTCGTTGTAGATGTACATGCGCACGAAGTCTAAACAGCGTGTTTATAGTATATTCACGCGCGCTAAATGCATTCCGTTCCCGCCCACGCGCAAATGTGCATAAACCGTATACAACAGGTACCTGCCGTACGTGTTTATTTTGTGTGTGTGTGTGTGTTTGTGTAGATTAATTGGTGTTGATAGAGAGGAATGGCTACTCGACACTCGGAGCTGCACAGCGCGCCGCCGTCTCCTTGAGGTCGCCTGGCTACCGGTATTTATCGTAAACCTCGAGCAAACAATGCGGCCGAAACTCGCGTCTTTTCTGAATCGCGCGACCGCTGTCACCCGAGAGAGCGCGTGCGTGCGTGCGACGTTTTATAAAAGAGTCACTGACAGACTTAAGAGGCCAAACAGTAGTCCTTAATCCCCATCGACGACGACGACGACGACGACGATCGCGATGGATGCGCCGTTGTTGTTGTTGTAAATGGTTTTTCGACAACGGCGAGAAAGAAAGAAAAAAAGGAATAAGAACGTTTTACACACATTTTTGAGTACTATTTGATTTCTTATTGAAAAAAAGGCGGAAGAAAACGAGGAGGGAGAGAGAGAGAGAGGTGGAAATAAATCGTTTATTAAAACGCGCGTTTCATTCATGGAGTGCCAACGTCCGATGTAATCCTCTTCGTACTTTGTATGTATGTATATAGCACACACTACTATAGGTGTACGTACTATGAACTGTACGCCGAGGTTTATCTAAACGTTTTTAAACGGAGTCCTGCAGGTTTTGTCCGCATTATATCCTTTCCGTTTTACGCTTTTATGAAATTACTTGGAAACGCGTAGTATCCGTAGTTTATTGAATGTAATGTCTGTACATATAATTATTATTATTTATTTATATTATTAACAACGCCCCGAAGAGCAAACAGTACAAAAACATTAATACATTTCCTATAAACATTACGTATGTACCTATAAAAAAATTGAAGAATAGTAAAGTATAATACACTAATAAATGTTACAGATAAACGAATAGAAAATATTTTCGAATCACCATACTATACTATGATAATAGGAAAATGAAAAAAACGTCTGAAAAAATAAATACAAATAATACAAATGTTTAAAAACGCTCGAAAAATGAAATAAAATGTCTTGTACCTATCTCACACATATAGTACGAAACGAGTATACAATATAGCTGATCCAGCTTTATGTGGAACACAAAATCAAATATTTTCAACATCCGTACTCCAAGTCCTATATTGTTATTGATATTTATATTTTGAACGAAAATCCCGAAATGTGTTTATTATTCGCGCGCGCATATTGTATAATATAAGCGTCAAAATATGACAAATATGATAATACGTATAGAGGTACTATACTTACCTCGAAATATATATATATATAGGCGCGTGTGTATAGTAGAGTGAATTATGTGATACAGAATTTCTATACAGGAATCGAAAATATCCTCCGCCGGTTTTACAAATCTAATAACTTTGGAAAATCATCACGGGTTGCTATATACTGCAGCAGCTTCGTACTCGGTACATAATACCGTATCCCCGGGGACCGGATGAACGCGAAACTTTCGACGGACTTGATTGCATTCGGCGAAAACTTCTCCAAAACCATAATATACTTTACCCCGACGTTAAACCGCGTCTAACTGGCATAATAGCGCGCATACACCTGGGGATTTATTTATATAATCGTATATATGTAGTATAAGTCACACGTATTATACACATACGCCACCTATACAATATTATATAAACGCGAGCACGCTGCGAAATCAATCCGAACCGGTAGATGTAGTAAAAGGTTAAACCGTGCTAAACCGATGGAAAATGAACTGCCGTCTTGGTCCTATGTAAAGACATTGTGTACTTATTATTATTTTTCGCGGTGGATAACGAATTCATCTGTTTTTTATATTATATACAAATAATACTATAATAATACAATATTATTCATACACATAGTTATGTTTGATATTTAACCATTTGAATTTAAAAAATAGAATCAACTACTATACTAGTATAGTTCTGCATCTTTTCACTCGGAATTAAATTTAAAATTCACAACGTGTCATCCAAACATATTTATATTTACTCACGTTTTAAATGTGAAAATAGAAACCGATACTTGTATTCTTATTAATGAAACATGTTTATATAAAAATAGGGCTTTTAAGGACCAAAAAAATAAAACTCGTTGAAAAATTATTATCAGTATTAAATATTAAAATATTTCTATGTTTACAGATAAAAATCGGGTTTTCAAATATTATCAAAAGCAATTTAACGATACGGTAAACGATTTTTTCATTTTTCTCTTATATTTGTGCGTATAAAATAATATAGTACAAAGTATTTTTATATGAGTATTAACCACTAAACATTATCTATTTTTATTTGTTTTATATTTTTTATATAAATACATATATCTAAAACCCTTTTATTAAAAATTTATAATATCATAGATGAAGATTATCGATAAAATTAGGTATCTATGTCCGAATTTCTAGAATTTTGCATTCATCATTCATTATTTCAAAGGTACAGGTCGATCGACTGTCTCTTTCGCGTTCCTTGGAAACTCCCTTGCGTCGTCGATATATTGTTTAGCATAGTTTAGTATTGTATAGTCTACCATACGTGTGATCGTGGAATGATTACGATTAACTAATACTAAAATATTCAAAAACACATTTCATTTTACATTTATAGGTTCTTATATCTACAATCGGGAAAAATATGCCACTGCAGCCGACACACTCGCAGACGTACGGTAATAATATCGCACTCGACAGAATATTGCGAAAAAAAGGACGAATGTAATCACGAGCTTTTTTTTTTTTTAGGTACGCGCGGAGGTCAAAATATTATGTACACATAAAGAACAGCGTCAGACATACGGCGTGTTTGTTGTGTAGACGCTGCACGGGGTAGTAATAATAATAATAATACCATTCGACGACGACGGTGATATGAGATGAACGATGTTATGTACAGCAGCAGTGGCGAGGGGTTTTTTTTTTGGTTAGCAAATCGGCTTAGTATCTCTCTCTCTCTCTCTCACTCTTTTGTGCGCGTGTGTGTAAGCACGCGGTCGTGCGCGCGCGCGCGCCGCGAAAAATTAATCATCGACATCGTTTCCGCCGCAGTGGCGGTCCTGCCGCTGCCGCTGCGGCGGCGTTGCGCGCGTATAAAAGGCTTTACTTTTACAAAAGCTTCTTTTTGTGGGAAACCTTTCGTGGTATTTCACATAGGATTTTGGCTTTTGCTGTTGCCGCGCGGCAGAAGGGGTGGCGAGCGCCGCGTTAAGCTCCAGGTTTATCCGTGCGGGTTAATTAATTAAAAAAATATTATATAACTATATGTACACACATGTGCGCACACAATATAATATAAACTCATGGGAAATGGACACGGAAAATAGGGTAAAATAATGATAATGATCATATTATTATACCGTGCTCGCCGATAATGCCGAAACCTTAAGAATACTGCAATTTAACGCAGTAGGTATATATTATGTTTTATAAAGGTTTGCTATTATTAAACAGTTTATATAATATATGTGCTGCGCGATGTATATTTGGATCATGTGTGGCCGTGTGTGCGGGAAGGGTTAGGGATTTAACCCCCCCCCCCTCCAACTGATAAAAGAGACGAGCATAAGAACATATAGATACCCAGTTTAAACTGTAAAGAGCAAAATAAGATTATGCTTCTTTTTTGTATAAATCTTCTAATGTCTATGCACATTGTGGTATGTAGATATGGTTATTTTTAACGTTAAATTATAAACACGAGAAGATTTTCAATTTTTTTTCTGATTATAAACAGGTTGTAGCCTTGTAGGAAAATCCTTTCCGGAAAAATCGTAAATAATATACGCGTTATACGTCTATCGTGGTGTATCGTGTCTCGCGTGGGTCTGGAAATACGTTAATATTAAAAATTCTACACACAGTGTGATCGCATATTTTTTGTAATCTGGGATAGCAATAATAATATACCGTTTACATACACGTATATACTCGTGTATATAATAAAACGATAGCAATAGATTATTTTATTTCGATATTGCCGATGGCGACATAAATCTTCATCCTGTTTTCTATTTCGCACGCGTCAATTTAATAACAAGAAAAAGGAAATACTTTTGTAACTATACGTTAATTTGCGGCGAAACAATAAAAACACGACTTTCGGATAAATTTTCGAACGATCGGCGAAATCAGGAATACCTAGTCGTGATAAAATTCACACTCTCGTCACGCAGTAGTAAAAATCGACGTTTTCGGAAACAATTCTCGTTCAAACCTATACAGCACGTTATTGTATGTTACACAACAACTACAGCTTGTTGTATGTAATACGATTTTCGACTACTAGATTTCCGGTATTATACAGCGCATACGTATAGTATTGTATCTAGATTATAAATTTATTCCGGCATTCATACCCGCGGAGAATGGGTAAACTGTGCATTTAATTTCTATATAATTTAACGTAGTCGTAGGAATCGGCGTAATGCATTCCTAGCGATGCACGTGACTCGATGCACTTCCAGCTGCAGCGATAAATTATACGAATATCGTAGTCTTTTTCCGGGATACCGAAACGATATTATTATTATCAAGTTCTGACCGCGATCGCCGCCTTATTGTATTAATTCGTAGTGCGCCTTTCGCGAGAAAATCCTCGACGTATTATACCCACCGTGTTTTCTCGATTTATTATTCAAGTTCTACCCGGCTGTTTGCGATACACGTACGTGCAAGTACCTAAACTTGGCTCACGATTCTACGATTATTGTGCAGTCGATCTTGTTTGGTTTTAAATCGCGTGGGTGTCGTCGAATCGTCGTTGTCCGTCAAAACATATTTTTCTACCTCGAGTGTTTTTTTTTCTTGCTTCCCGGTTCTATTTAGCGGTGGCGAGGGCGACCGGCGGTAAAGCGATACAAATAATAGAGCGTGCGAGTTTTCAACAATAATATAATATACTTGCGCGCAAAACGCATTTTAATAATATAACACAGTGGCCGCGCGCGCGTGTATACAGTGTAAAATAACGAGGGGGATTATCGTTGTTATTGTTGTATTATCGCCGAAAAATAGCTGAATGAAGGAAAAAAAAAAGAAAGAAAAAAATAGAAAAAGATAAAGAAATCATCGCCGTCCGCCACAAAGACGTAACCAGAGACCCACTTATGTTGGGAACCGTTTGAAAAATCAGTCTTTTTTTTTTTTTTCTGCTAAATCGATCGACGCCGATTGTTCGTCAATAGAAATAAGCCTCCCTAAATTGCCCCGGCGCACAATGCACTCGCACGCACACCCTCTAACGACGTGTGTGCGTGTGTATCGGATTCTCCATACCGGCTTTATTATTGAGTTATTATATCGAGACCGCGCGATAGGTGCGAACCGCTGCTGCAGCATCCAGTGATCGTGTTACGCCAAAATACGCAACCGCGAGACACATATATATATATTTATTATACAGTAAAGTATATAAATGTATCGCAAGATCACGTTGGCTGCGGGCAGTGGCGACAGTATTGTGTATGAAAACGGTGGCGGTCTCGATCGAAATCGTTTTCTTCTTTGAAAGCCGACCGACGACGATAAAACTTCAAATTCCGCCGTAAAACCACTCTGCAGTCGACTACGTTTACGTTTTCAACGCGCAAATCCCCCGAAAATACGTATCGTTATTGTTCGCTCACACAAATACGTAATATCGAATTATCAACGCGTTTATCGCGTTTGACGATCGGCCCGACCAACAGACCTCGCCACCAACAGACGTCGTAGAATTTACATTCGCCACCCGATCCGTACATACACCTTACATTATAATATAATAATATTCACAAGTACACATGAACCTATTCAAATAAATTTCACTCCAACATAATTATTCGAGAACATATTAATCCGAGGCCTATAAATGTGTTTAATGTCTCTTTAGTTCTTCGCGTTCACACGATTATTGTTTTACATTTTTTTCTTCTTCTGAAAACAACATTTGTTACTGCGTAAACAAATATATTATAATCGAATGGTTTGCAAGAGCTATAAGAAAGTCCAGCTAGCTGAGAAGACAGATTTATAGTACATATCTATTTCTCCTCATCCATCCCCACTCAAATGAAGTTGAACCTATCATGTCATGATTTGGTACTTTATTATACTTTCTATCAATAGTCCGTCATCGCCATGGCATATTGTCTACGTAACATATTATACCGTTTCCAACAGCTGATATATTAGGTATGATATATTTTATATTTTATATTGTATATTAATGTTTGATAATATTGGTATTATTAATTATTCAAAATATGGTATGATATTTCTTTAGGATATAATATATGTTTATATCAAAAATGAATCAACATATTTCTATATACATATTGCGGGGCATATACTCATATGTATTGTATATAATGAGTCATTATTAATGAAAAATGTCATATAAAAATGTATATAACTGCGTCTACAACATCAGTATACTAATTAATATGATTGTATTGTTTTTTAAGAACTTTGGCGAAGACTGAAATCCTGGTTGAATGACAATAATTCGTAATTTTATTAGCATCGAAACTCAATGTGGAAATTTATAATTCATTAAACATCCGAAACTGATCGTCTGAAAACAACTGTAAGTATGTTAAGAATTATATTGGTATTGCCTACTTATAATATTGAAATAATATTTTGGTCGCGAATTCTATTTTTCTCAATTAAAATGTGATTGTGAATTCTGCAATTCGAACAAACGTTCGATGATTTATATTGAAAAACGTAAAATGATAAAATAAATCACATAATCGCGAGTTATAATAATATAGTATAGTATGATATCGGGCAGATGAAATATGTTTTAGTGTTCTTGAAATTCTCTCGAAATATACATATGTATATGTACTAACATATTTTGGTCTTCACGATGATGATCGCGTCCGAAAAAGGCAATGGATTCTTATTTGATTTAACCAACAATACGGCGGTTACGCCCAATTTCCACCCAAGTATTTAATTACAAAGTCGACCGCGGAGTTGTTTTAATGAAACCGTATAATACCACGCAGTTTTTTTTTTTTTTTATCAGAAGGCTTATTTAACGAAAATAACGAGCACACTCTAATAAATACACCGAGCGAAAACGCGGTGAAATTTCGTCGGTATATCTCTTCCCATAGTTTTTGTGCGAGATTTCTATCCGGTTCCATAAACTCGATGCATATTCATGAGCAGCTCCTTTGCCCGAGTAGTCATTATTCCGACCGTGAAGCCGCCATTAGTGTTTAGCTGTTTTTCATTGAACGATACAATTTTCCACCGTGCGCTTCCTTACACAAAGTTTGTGTTTTTCGCCAAAAATATAAAATAATAATATATATAAGAAACGCGTTTGAATTATACATACTGTAGTATATACGCACTTTGATAAAGTTTACACTAAACGTTTACGCGGAATGATTATACGAGTTAACAAATTTATTATAAAGAGTAAAAAAAAAAAAAAAAACTTTTACCCTATTATATGAGTGTATTTTAACCCTGTACATAATATGTTACCAGAAATTTTGAAAATCAGGAAACGATGACAATTTCTAATACGAGAAGTAAATAATTTTTTTATCGATAAATCGATTGGCTAGTTTTTGCCATAATTTCTTATAAGGATAACGGGAAGTAATGACAAATAAGAATAAAAACATAATCTCAATGTTTTATTATGGTGAATTATTATTATAATAGGTACCGTTATTATTATTTTATGAAAAATGGCACCTAAAAATAATTTTTTTCATCATTATAATACACTCAGATGTTATTATAATATTATTTACCTATAATTCATTAAGATTAGATATATATATTAAAATTAAATCAACAATTAATAGTCAATAGTTTTAATTTCAAATAACCCGTCGTATAAAAATATTATCAATGACGTCCTAACGGATTTGTTGTAATAATTATGATAATTGTATAACGTTGTTAATTGTTGGACGATTTCTAGAAATGAAGAAAAAAAACTAAGGAATTTAAAAAAAGTACTTCACGATAGACACCGAAATACACCAAGTCGAAAGTTTCGCATCGAATATTCTAAGACTTAATCACACCGAAAGAAACGTATTAAAGTTACATGTACTGTAAGTATACGTATGCACTGTAACTCAAGAATACTAATTTACAAATACTCAATTATGTAATGTATACTTAAGTAGTTGGTACTAAATTGTGAAAGAAAATCATACGTCCGGGACATTTTCTAAAGTACGAGTATTATCACATTGTTTTGAGCCTATATACAATATAATATTATGTTGTGTGTCGAGTGCGGTTTCGATATATATATATATGCTACTCGTGACGGGTCCATATAGTATGGTATACAGGCACGTATAATATTATGTATATACGCACCGGATTAACAGTTTATATAATCGGATTAGAATATTTGCTTTGTGTTTTGCGGTTATTATTAGCCGGCGTACACAACGTTACGTATAGACATTGTTAAAGATTTGCGAACGCCAATATTGTAATCACGGTGCGCGCGCAGCACGCAATATAATAACGTATTATCCGTAAAACGCGTATATATACGGTCGGCGATAAACGATTTTTTTTACTCGCTCGTCGTTATTATTGTACAGTTTGAAATAACTAAAGCCTTTCGGGGTCGCGTCTATATGTATATATTAAACGCGTATATACTTTCGCGAGACATCGGTTCGCTCGCGCCGCGGGACCTAAAGGGGTTTAAGTACGCGTGTACATGCGCGCGATCGACGCGCGTAACCGAATTACGTCGCGAGTGTATATATTAATATTGCATCGAGCGTGTGTAATAATATATATTATAATGTACGGCTAGCCGCAGTCTCCCCCGCGCGGACTGACGGAAGAGTGTGCGAGAAAGAGAGAGAGAGAGAGAGGGGAAAAAAACAGGGAAAAAAGTGACCTTATACGTTTTCCGTCACATATGGCCTGGTTCAAAGGCGCGGCGGCGGTCTCTCCTTTCAAATTCAATATCGCCACAATGGACACGGGGTTTTACACGCTCGTATATATAATATAATATTATTGTTGTCGGCCTGTCATTATGCTCGCCCGGCTGCATAAAACGCGCGTATGCGTGTTATTATTATTATTATTATTATTATTATTATATTATTATTCGGTATTATTCCGTATATACACGCACTGCTGTACCGGTCTAAATATGAGTCTGTATACCGTGTGTCTATAATAATAATAATAATATATACACGGGCTTACGTGTGCGATTTGTTGTATGGGTGTGGTTTGTGTACGCTTAGTATATACAATATACATACACGATGATGTATTAACACAACATTTATATAATATATATTATATATACACGTTAGACGTTATGTGACGTCGAGCACAATATGTACATAAACATATATAGTACATTGTTCGAGTGTTTCGAAAATACAAAACTATTAAGGTAGCCGAACGTACAGCACTATAAACGTGCTATATTGGAAATTCGTTCGTTTAATCCGGCTGGTGTATACGCGATTAACACCGATTCGTTATTTATATGTATAGTTATAAATTAAATTGATATTGAATATTTATAAACATTTGCCAACTCGTCGCGGTACCTACATGTATACACAAAGCCACCACCACCCTAAGTCACAATAGTCCTAAGCGAATTGTCCACACGTGTGTAGCGTTCAAGTTAAATTTATTGAAATAATTAAACGAATTCAATTGAAAAACGTTCTTTATGATTGCATGACGGGCGTATCGTGATAATACAGATACGTCTATAGTTGAAATGGGAGAAAATATAGTTAACGGCTAATATAAAAGGAAGATACACTCGTGCAAATTATAATTATTGATTCGTATGCTGAGCTAGGTATGATATAGTTGTATTAGCTATTATGTATTTCTATTATTTGAACTATTATATAACCAACAAATTTCAAATTAATTTTATTCCGCGGCATTTGTTTTTAGGGATATTTTATATCAGAATATAACACATTGTTATACTCATTCGATGCGTTCGCGGCAACGCGATTTCTTTGTCCTACTCCACCGCGGCGATAGAAGTGACAGAACTGAATAATCGCGTACGTATTATATAGATAAATATATATAAATATATTGGTGTACATCGAAGGATTATTGCAGGTTTAAGTTCCATGATTATTGAACTATTCATTTTGGTTGTGGCAGGGCTAAAGTTTTAGGGATTTAAAGTTTTCTGTAAATATTTATTATTATAGTTTATCGCATTTAAAGTATAAAGGTTTGAATTATTATCAAGAACACTAGAATCTCATTGATGAATTTTTCCAAAACAACAGTATTTTACTTTACTTGATGGCATTATAGAAAGACTATAGTCTACTGCTATAATATTACAGTTATGTATAAATGTATGTTTTTATATATTAGATATTTATAGATGTGGATTTGTATTTACTAGATTTTTCAAATTGGAATATTAAATTATTGTAGTGAATGCAATTAATATGAAGGAATAAATTATATAGAACTGAGAAGAAAAGTCAAGGAGGAGATTTAAATAGCACGAAATGATATTATGGCCTGGGAAGAAAAAAAAGGAAAAAAGCAAAGTGTTGTCTATTATAGGTAAAAGAGAAGAGCGGTTATTATTTTATTCTTTAACTTTCATTGAATACATTTATTATACCTATCATGAGCAAGTATTTTAATTCAAAAAGTCATAAATAATATCTATGCACACACAAGTGTACATCGTGTTATAATTATATATATTTATAGTATTATTAAGTATAAATTGCTCATTGTTTTATTATAGTAGAACTTATTCTACGGAGGTTTGTTTCGAGGTTTGTTCGATCTGGGCTCTATAAAATTATATTTTATCATCAGGCCTCGATTGTCTTGGAAAATAACGATAATCGTAACAAATCACAAAATATTATTATAATATTCGTATGAAAACTTAAAACGCGATGTAATTAAAATACTCGTCGCTGTCTGTTATTTAGACGCGCGGCAGCTATATATAGGTACATTATTGGTACGCATTAAAGACGATTACATATTGCGAAGGAAACGCGCAGCCGTTTCTGAAATCGAAACGCTAATTCAGAGTACCCACTACTCACTGCAGGGTACGCACGTATATATTATCATACACGATATATATATATAATAGGAGCGTCGTCGCGCGGATATAAAATAGCGAATTATACGATGCTCGTGTACGTATATATAACACGTATACACGTGAGATTTTCGTTCTCGATATTGCAGTGCCTATACTACGGGAGGAACACAATCTCAAAGAGAGAAACGGTATACGCACGCACACACACATAAGTATATATATATATATATTATTATAAACGTGAAATTGTGTTTTAATACACCGAGTTTATACGCGCTCGTATTGTTATTACATATATAATGCGTACGAAATCTGCGTCATCCCTCGCGCGCGTCCCCCCGCGCATTATTTCTCGTCGTCACGTCCCTCTCGCGTTCTCGTTCGCATATTATCAAACACCCCGCGCGCGCGCGCGCGGGGCCCGGCGTCAAAAACGGGGTTCGACGCGCGCTCGCAGGGAGCGATCGGGGAAGGGTGGGAGAACGCTCTCGGGCGGGGCGGCGGAGCGTCTCGCGCGTATTGGGCGTCGCCCGGGCCGTCCAATCGGAGCGCGGACGGGGCGTCACGCCCAGCGACAAAAACAGTTTACCCGTTTTCTCCTCTGGCCCGGGAAGGGATGACGGCGAGAGGGGAGACGGAGAGAGAGAGAGAGAGAGCTGCAGAAATCGAAACGCAGAAAACGCGCGCCGCCGTCACGGCACCGCGGCGGAATAAAAATAAAACAAATTTGTATTTGCGCGGCGCACGCACGTACGCGGCGGCGGCGGCGGCGGCCGCTGCGATGTTTGTGTATTTGTTGTTGTACCGCGCGGCGACGACGGCGGCGGTGGGGGACGCCGCCGCCGCCGCCACCGTCGTCGTAGGCGTACCGACAACGTGTGTGCAGCAGCGCCGCCGCCGCCGTCGCCGTTCATTCGCGACCGTACCGCCGACATGTGCAGCAGGCCCAACGCGGCCGACGAGGGCTCG